>JAQFZE010001823.1:0-16463 GCA_034695245.1 Dicyrtomina saundersi | reverse complement strand
AAATGTTCGATTTACTTGATTCAGAAAAGTACAAAATGTTCTATTTACATGTTTTGAGAAAAGTGGAAAATGTTTTACTTCCATGTTTTTGAAATGTGCAAAACTTTTTATTTTGCATGTTTTTGAAAAGTCTCAATATTCTGTTTACATATTTTTGAAAATTTCAAAATGTTCTATTTACATGTTTTTTGAAAATTCAAGCAGCGGCGGCTGCCTGCGCTGGCCGCATTATCCGGCCCTGGTACACTATGTACAGCTGCATCCCCTGTGTCTCGTATAAATATCCACTCCAATCCAAATCTCATATCACTTTATGCAATTTATACCTGTAAACTTTCTATTACAAAAATTCCTTCCAAACGCTACTACATGAGTGTACATACATGGTACATTTGTGCATCATCGAGAGGAATCTCATCATCATAAGCTCATGAGTACGCGAAAAATGCGTGGTAGTTGTGGTGCTGTAGGACTTTTGGGCTCTCAAAATTTTAACCTTTATACAGTATATATATCAATATCAATCCAAAATGTGGGGGGCTATGTATAGGTTGTAAGAAGGAATGGGTTATAGATACAGATATAGATATAGAGTATATAGTTACATTATAATATTATTATTATTAGTCTCGTACAAGTATAAAAAAAACTCTAGAAATTCTACGCATATTCCACGTGCATTCAACATCAACTATGCAGGCTGTCATTTTTTTTTAGTCGTATGAACTACGAACAGGGACGTGATCATATTATGCAATACTTGTGATAGCTATATATACAACTTTATTTGCAATACAACTCCTGGCACTGGCACTCGTACTGCCACTGCCACTGGTTCTGGTTCTGGCTCCGTGGTATGGCATATGGCATGGCATCGCATCGGATGGAATTTCATTCTCTACTCCAATCCACTCAGCTAGTATGTAGCTTAGCTCATTTTTTCCCCATCTCAATCCATTTAGATGGGCAAAATATTTTTCAAATGGAAATATCCCCGTCGCCTCCTCACTCTCAACCTCAACCTACTCCATCCCATTCAATTCAATCATACTGTCATGTCAGTCCCATTTCCCATTTCAGATAAAACCGTTTTGAGGAATTCAAGGAGGAAAACAAAGAATTTCATATTCCATTCCGCGCAGTACATTCCATTACGTTAGGATGACGATACCATAGACATACCAACCAAACCAAAGGCCGAAGCCGAAGCCGAAGTCGAAGTTTCCCAATACAGAATAAAATATCTAGACATCTTCTCCCTTCAAATATAAGACGCACACATACAGATATTACAACGCCACTCAAATACTTAATCTGTAATCGATCATATGCATATTATGACCCGCACCAGGTCTTCTTACATCATTTTGCATGTCAACTATTTATGTATATTTGTACACACACATACACACGACATGAGCGATTAATAAAATTAATTATTAATTATAAAAATTTAATTTCCAAATAAATTTAAGAATATACGATTGACTATGAAAATAAAATCTCATAATTTTTAATGTTTTCCTTGAATTTCAATTTGACTTTGGCTCACTTTACTATTTCTCGTGGTGTGCAACAGAGTAGGTAGGTACATGATATCCTGTTCTATATATGTCACTGACTACTTTACTGCATCAACCCCTGTGAGACCAAGTCCGACACCAAGACCGACACCGACCGACAGAGACTGCTATCGTGTGCACGAAGAATATATATCTGTGTGTGTGTATAATACAATAATTATTGTCTTTCATGCTCGCTTACTTCATTCATTTCATATTGCATGCTGTACTTTAATTGTCTCCTTCACGTCTCATGCGAATTGAGCAATCTTCCTTCGGACCTCTATAAGAGACTATATAAATATATACAAATGTTACAGAGGTATATATCCCCTCACTCCAATTTCTCCACCCTTTACCTTCCTTCGTCCAACATTTCTGTGTTCATTTTGCTCATGCCATCCTAAAACACGAGAATTTATTTGTCATGTTTTTATTATTATATTCCATCAAGCCCAGATATCAGAGAACATAAGTGTCACGTTCCCCTTTTTCCTCATTCACACTCACTATAAAGACAAAAGAAACAATTTAGAAACAAAGTTATGAAATCAATCCCAAGAAATTTCTTGACTCTCGCCATCGTCGTCATCCTCAACCCCTCATTCATACGCCCAAACCTTCAAACAACAGACAGAGCTATACTACACACATAGGTAAACGAGAAACGAAAGGAGAGAAGAAGAGGAGGACGAAAGAAACATTTTTATTCACAGGGCAGACAGAGACACACAGACACAGACACACGAACACATGTACGCCACACGGGATCAAATGAAATCCTAATCGGAATCCGAATCGTCGGAAAATCGCAATCGAACGATCAAATGATGGGAAAGAAAATGAGGAGGACTGCAATGAGGAGCAGTGTCATGACACCGTATCAATGTATCACATCAGGGACAAATTAGAAGTGCATTTTTTGTATCCTCCGCACACACGGTACACGGCGCGCCATTCACATTCCATCCCATAATTCCAACTAATCTCTTGTGTATCTTACAGCTCCCATTTATTTCGTGTTTCCGGCGACGTCTAAATTAAAGTAGTAAGTACGACACCAAAATAAATTAGACTTGAACTTGTACGTAATATTATGTAAATTGTAATTCTCAATAAGATTCTATCGATATCAATCCCACGGGCGACATTCTTCCTTCTCCCATGTAAAGTACCTACCTACATACTTCTCCTAGTCATCATTGAAAAATTTCCTAAATACTAATTATATGATGTAATCGTGTTGAAAAATTCCGGACCAAGATTTCATGGAATGGAATTAGAATACAGATTTTCTCATGAATACGATACAATAAACATTTGATTCATTTCTCAGTGCATATACAAAATATACTGGGAGATCTACATAACATACACTTTCCCTGGAAAGTGTCAGCTCAGAGCTTCATCCACCCCCTCCACATGGTCCTTTAATAAATAATATAATTACATTATGCATCGTCACCACTTTTGCAAACTTTAAGTTCTTGTCCTACGTTTGAGATTCTATAGAAGTAGAAGGAGCTGACTAAAAATAGTAACTTGACAGAAATTAAAAAGGAGGGAGGGGGAGGGGATGAGGTTTAAAAATAGATTTTATATTTCTTGGAGTCTTGGACACTGGATGTAAGTGAGTAACGTTGTTTCCGCTGTAGTCACAGAGTGAGAATCTTGACAAGAATGTTAAAAATAAATCTAAAATATTCCACATTTAATTATTCAAAACAAGAGTTTGTAACTTTTTGGTTGGAATGAAGCTTGTTCTCCTCCTTCGTCCAGACTACAGGGCTACTCTGTCTCCCGACTCTGCCTATATACAGTCATACAAAAATACAGGCAGACCAGACTCAAAATTAGACTCCTTCATTTTGCGTGTATGGAATGTATCATACGTACAATGAATAAGATATAATAAGGCCAGTCTAATTCTAATATGAAGGCTAATAGTATGAGTCTAGTCCTGCGAGTTGGACACAAATATTAAAAAATAAAAGACCATAATAGTCAAAATAGACACACACAAGAGATTATTCAAGTATCGAAAGTATCTCCAGTTCTGCACACACACACACGTCTTATCAGCTATCAGGAGAGACACACATAGAAGGCGAGATAAAAACTAACCTATGGAAAATAACTTTAACCTATCTTCAAAACCAAAACCCCCCCTTAAAAAAAAATTGATTTCATTTGATTTATGTAGCCAAGACTTTTTTTAACATTGACTCCTCAAACCATGTCTGACAATATCTAAATATTTATGTATATTTTCCCTTCAATAATGACGGGTAATAATAATATGACTACTACAAAAAACATGGAAATGAGTATATCACCCTCGGAGAGCACACGAACAGGAGTAGGAATCCCATATAATATGAGATGGTAATGGCAATGACACTAGCAGTACCAGTACCACTGCCATTGCCATACACAAGCCAGAATTAAAATAGGTAGGTACTTATACACATGTATAATTATATATTGGAAATTGGAAGCTACTTAAAGGAATAAATAGGAAGGATGTATAGGTGCATGTGGAACAAATATTCATCATTTCCAAAAGGAATATATACATTATGAGATTGTCATAAATAATTTATGAACAGAAGAGTTTTTCAAAAAGGTGGCTCAGGCTCAAGTCATAATTTTAAAAGAAATAAACTTTGCAATGTCAACAGGAGTCGTCACGTTCCATCGCATCGCGTCCTCAACAACTTACACATGTAAAATATATATAGAAATAGATGAAGCCAATGCCTTCTCTACTGAACTCTACTCAGAGTCAGTCAGTCAGTACACTACTTATATGTATGTACTACACACTTCCCCATACTACTGCACTAAAATCTTTTTTTTTTCATCTTCCTCGCTCTCTCTCATTCAACTTCTCACAAGTATACACTACACACAACTCGACCAAAAGCCATCGACTGCCTGCAGTGAAAACTGAACCAAATACCTCATCATCGTCATCCCCAACAAATAATAAATATCGTAGCCAATAAAAATTTCCAGCAGCCAATTCACATCGAAAACACGAAATATAAATATTTTTATCTCCTTAATTCTGTTTTATGATACATCTTACTTAAATGTATCATCATATTATACCCAAGTACGACGTAATCAATACGTTAGACGATTACAAGTACGAGAGTGCGATAGGGATGATTTTTTTTTCTACTACTCAGGACTCAGGATTATATTATGATAACATGAGAGGAAGATCTATAATACCATACCATAGGACCAATAATACCAAAACCAAACTCGAACTCAGGCCAACATAGATATTTTAGATCTCGTTTCAATCCTCTTAAATTCAAAAATCCACTGCACGAGCAGGACAAATATTTTCAGCATAATAGATATCTATACATAAATAATATTTATTTTCAAGAAAAATGTCATGCTCGAATATTTATTTCTTTTAAACAACTACTACTCTGTACAACTATTTAAGTATCTCCCAACTTGCTATGCTATGGCATGGCTATAACAGCGGCAACTCATACACTTTGTAAACACGACCTGATTTATATCCAAAATCCGGAATAGAGATCACGTAGAGAAAAACGCTACAAATAATATGCAAATAGGAAAAAAAATGCGGAAAATCTCAATTTGAATTCAATAATTTTGGTAGAGGCATCATCAAATGTAAAATTTATTTGCATTTTTATATAATTATTACTATAGGTATGTCTACCACTATGTACAACGAGGTACCCATCCGCAGTCGGGTTTTCTCAACTATATGTCTGTCAATTCAATTTAAATTCCTGTAACAAACCATCACCCTCGGGAAGGAAAAAGGTCAATTACTGGGACTAGGGCACTATAGCTGATGAATCCTTCGCTTACATTCCATTGAAAAAAAAATTTGAATCTTCATATTTTTTTCTTGTAAACTCCATGCAACTCCAACGCAATGTGCATTCCATCATAAAAATATCTACAAAATACTTGGAAACTCGAGAGAGAGGAAACAAATTCCGAGAAGAATTTAAAATCAAAATTCGAACTAAAAAAAAACTGGGTCCGTTGTCTGTCCCTCAAGATGATACATGGGTGCATATGAGTATACATAATATGATCTGATACGACATGATTTCTTCGATAAGGAGGAAAGAGACTAATAGCATTTCACTCAAAAATGCAGAAATCCGTTCCTCCTATATTATGTTTCACATTCAGCTACTACTACTACGTATACCTATATGAGTAAACATTACAACTGTAAACATACAAACAGACTCACTCACACAGAGTCTTTAGCCTGCCAAAAATTTCCCTTCATATCCGTAATAGAATTAGAATAAACGTCGAGTCTGTCTGTGTGTACACTTTTTGTGGAAGTTAAGAAGCTATATAGCTATACTAATATAGGTCCATGTGCATATGGAAATAGGAAGGAAAAGAAAAACAGAACGGGAAAGAAAGAGAGACACACATCTTCTTGGGTCTTGGTAAAAGATATAGAGACTGACAAGACAAGACAGAACCAGAGACAGACGGAGTCTCAGCAGCCCCACTCCCCACACACAACGAAATAGTTTCCACGCCTCAGAACGAGCAAATCAACACGGAAGAGAATGGAAACGAGGTGATTCAACTCATGTTTTGTGTAAATGCTAAAAGCAATTTATAATAATAGTAATGTACACAATAAACTTTTTCCCCTGTAAGCCATGGTGCATTAATTGGAACTCTACACAGGAATTTATTGACAAGCTCCAGGTGTGGAGGATAGACGAAAAACGAAATACGAAATAAGAAGTACGAACTACGGACTAAGAACTTCGAATTCTCAAGAAAGTCCGCTTATTTTGTCCTCACATGAGAGAAACGCTCCCACTCCCACCACCGCCACACGGTTTGGATTTGGAAGGAAAAGGGAAATTTGAACACATAACACGTCTTTAATTGAAGTATCATTACTTTTATAACACATTTTTTCCATCTAACCACCATCATCATATCACACTCTAGATTCAGTTTCTTTTCTGTATACACACTGTCAAAATTATCCTTCCATTATTCTACTTCTCAACTAAAAACAGGACGACGACGACGACGACGACGACGACTACAACGATTACGATTAATGGAGACGCTGACACTCATAATGAGGACAACATACGAACTCAACATTATAAATTTGAGAGAACTATTGGAGATGGACAGACGGCCACGGCAACGGGAAAATGATTACCACTACATTTCAAATTTCAACAATAGCTCTCTCACTCTGTACTCAGACTGTTACTCAAAATACCTCCGTTCCTTTTTGGGGACTCATGAATAAAATAAGCAAAGCAAAAAGGAGGCAATGTGCTCACACATCGATATCGATCTGCGTAGCTAAGAATATGCTTACTTTACATGTCACGAAAAAAGAAAAACACCATAAACTATCATAATCATCCTCCTGCTATTATTACTCCCATTTTTTTTTCAGTACCGCACCGCAAAGTTGCGTTCTTTTTCTTTAGTACGCATCACAAGAGTATAGAAGATTATGTGGAATCAGCACACATGAGAGTACCTACCTACGTCGTCGTAGTCTCCTATTCCTGCTATGAAAGTTTCACTATGAAATAAATACAGTATTGCCTACATACATACATATACAATAATAATAAAAAACCATTTCCCATTTAATATACCGTATATAATAATTTATGATATTCCCAGGTAGGTACTTCACACAGAAATTAATGTCACTTTGTAACAACAGTAGTAAATAACGATATAAATGGAGTGTAATGACCAGTAATGAGCTCCATTACAAGAAAAAACGAGTTTATCTCCTGTACTCATTCATTTTATCCTAGGTACTGTTACACTTTAAATTTTTTGAAACCAAATCCTTCACGATTTTATACTGTCACAATTTCAAATTTCACATTACCCAAACCCAACACCCAACCCAACGACGAAGACAACGACGACACTAACAGGTTTCAGAAAAAATAAAAACAGAATTTCTCGTCAACCCAAATTCAAAAATACGTATGTGTGTAATTTCTTTACTTCCAGGATTTTCACAGTTATTGTAAAGATTGTCTCTTTTCGTTATCGCTGCGGCCCTGTTATTATTGTTAGGATAGCAAAATTGCTAATAGAATAATAGCAAATGTAATACAAAACGGCACGATTTAAAATTCCAAGAAATCCAAAGTTGAGTGAATTAACTGAATTATTCGCGAGTTCAAACACCGCGCAACGATTCTAAAACTTTGGCGTAATGCTTTATCAATAAATCGAAAAAAGGAACAATACAGGTTTATAGAGCTCCCCTACCCGCTCTCTAGTTCGGTCTTCGGTTCAGTTCGTCCTCGTTTTTGTTGGACTAGGCTCAGACTGAAGACAGAAGGCCAAAGACAAAAAAGTGTGTATAAGCTTCTAGGATACAAAAATACATTTGAACGATTTCAATGAATTGACTTTATTAGACAAATATTTTATCACTGGTTAGGGCCGTCCATGGAGGAAATAAGAACATGGCCCTTATTATTAAATGCTCCTGTCAATGTCAGTCTTGAAGTGGGTATGGAGGAAAAGCCTCATTAGAGTCTAGTACACAAACAAACGCACATAAAAGCCATGAGAGAGAGAGAGAGACTTGAAATTAATGAATGTGGCAGCAACATGTTCTCTCCCTTCTCCTTTCTCCATTAATGACAACTGACTCAGAACTACAGATATAATATGGAGTGTGTATGGCCACCCTCCTCTTCATAGGTCATAGTTAACAATATTTACAAACAAAGGCTCCCAAAACCAAAACCAACACCAAACACTATTCATGAACCACTACAACTAACCCTAACTGTTTGTATGTAATATTATTATGTCTCAATAAATAAATAATATTATAGCCAAGGCCAATATACGAACCTATACCAACACTAAAACAACACGTCAGTCTCTCCACTTGATTCCTGGACTCTACAAATATCCAGTGAATACTGAGTACACACAATATTTTAATGTATAAATTCCTTCCAGTTCCAGATAATGACGAGCGATGCTGGTGCTGGTGCTGGTCATGATCATGATCATGATGGAGCTCCTCCTCATCACGATTACGATGACGATGATGAGAAATAGGAGAAAAAGTAATGATGACTTTGAGCATTTCATGATGTGCCCTGTCCCTTCATAACCTGTAGAGTGAGTGTCGGCTGTCGGTGTCGTATCCCGTGTCGTGGATAGTGGAATGAAAGCTTAGCTGAAAAACTAAGCCAAGGTCTAGACCAGCCTTAACCTCAATTATAGTGTCAACTTATGGTATTTCGTGTTGACATCTGATCGTCACGAAAAGTCATTATATTATTTACTAACGTCTTTTGATAATCAAAGTGGGATGTCAGAGTTGAGCATCACACACAGTAGAGTAGAACCTGCATCAGCACATTAGAGCCACTTATCAAAATCTGCAAACTCATAATAAAACAGCACGAGGAAATAATAAAATATTATTAGATTTTTCACCCGTCGTCAGCCCGTCAAGTAATGCATTATGTACTAACTGGATCTCGTGCTATTAGATCTATTGAGCTATTTAGTATATATAGTAGACACTATCAAACTTACAATATTTTATTGCGGCTTCCCAATCACACCATTTGACTCCATCCAATTCTTTTGGTCACTCGAGTATTTTGAAGTAATGAGCATTCTTTTGCGTACTTCCATGAGTACGTCACACTTGTAATCTTCATTGCATCCATTTACATGATGCTACGATCATGCACTAATTATTGCTTTACTGTGTATTTCATTAAATTACATTACATAATAGGTACATTGGTGAGGATGCTTCATTTGGAATAGTATCAGAAAAAAAAAGAAAAGTATTTGAATTTTATGCAATTCTGGAATTCCTAACATCCTACACTACTGATCCAGTGCTCTAGCTCATAATAACAATAATAATAATAACATTGGCATCGTTATAATTATGAGCATCCCATCAATTCTCAGCGTCAAAATTAAAAATGAGCAATCAAAATATTTCTATTATTAAACTCTTATGCAATCGTAGCAAATACAATCCGATCCATAATCCTATGCATTTTTAGTACTATATCTGATCAGCATGTGATTTTTGAAATATTTCTCCTAGACTTGGTCATGTACATAAGTATTAATAGAAAACCCAATCCAATATCATATTATGTGAGTGGAAAAGTATTTCCTTAGGTAGGTACTATATTTTTGCATCGAATAATTAGAATACAAAATTGTAAACATTCTTGACTGCGAAATGATATTGCTACTACAGATTGCATAATGAGCCACATCACAAAATCAGTGGAAAAATACATGCAAAAAGCTCATGAATAATATTGAGCTATGCTTAGGTACGGCACTACTATGTTGTATGTAACTAACTTTGGTCCAGAATGTGGAACAAATTCACTGATTAGAAATGTAAGAGTGTCCGTATAGTGCTTCTGTTTGTAGGTAGGTACTTTACAGAATGACATGAGATATATAGGGACCTTTACAAGTATTAGAACACAAGGGAGGAAGTGAATGGCTTGAGCATCAGTGCGAAATGCGAATACCGATATAGTGGATGATATGTACCTGGATGAAGAATCGTGTACATAAATGGAAGACAGGAAGAATGGGAAAGTGCACTTAGGAGTCCACTGAATTGAGTAGATCGAGTCTCGAGCTCTTAGCTGGTGTTGGTTCTGGTTACTGGTTACTCCAAGGAGCGGGTAGTGTGCGGGAAGTTGGTAGTTGAGTCGGGAGTTTCAGTTTGAGAGCATAATAATATTATAGAGGATCGTCGGACCAGAGACCAAACCACTGGACAATAATGTTGCCGATGAACAACTTTAATGTTAGACACTTTCATCTGTGAATCCGTAAGAACGGAGAAATTTATGACGTTGGTTAAAGTATTATTGTGGTGAAGGTGGCCTGCCATAAAATAACAACTCACGGTTCCTTATACGTCCCCCGTTATGCTCGTCTATACCAGTACCAGACCTGACACATCTTCTCAGTATATCAGCTGAGCTTCTACATTTTATTCTTCAACATCGTTTCGTCTCGATCCTCGATGAGAACCACATTAAACTCAAACCGTCGTCCTCCCATCTTCCTCTTCAATAACACTATATACTTATTCATATACAATCCAAATGTACCTTTCAAAGAATGCATTAGGTTATTACAGTTACAGTAGTTCTAGATACTTCGGCCAGGTCGTTTTCCATGGAACTATACTTCAAAACGCCCCGCCTGCCCCCCCCCCCCCCCATTATTTTTTTTTTACCAAATCAAGACAAATAAAATACCCGCACCAAAACACTGTATAGCGTATTTCTATTAATAGCGTATACAGGTAATAAAGCAGTATATGGACGACCGACGAGTAGTCATTTAAGATACTTACTATAGTGTTAAATTCATTATATTACCACCCCTATATGGAAACACAGGTAATGGTAATAAAGACATACTTATTAATCATCCACTGAATGTTAGACGAAGACATTTGGGATGGCAGAACGGTCAAGAATACGAGACCAGGACCGAAGAAAGGTTTATTTTGGGCATTACAGCTACTCCGCCAAAATATCATGATCATGGGGATTGTGAAAATGTGATCGTAATAGTGACTGCTTATTGAACTCAAGTAGATGATGTTTTTCATGTCGTCGTCCGCATAATTAAAATTTTCAATTGATAATTGATTTCCTTTCTGATTGTATACTCTTACAGGTTCACCTTAAAACTTGTGCGTTATCCTAACGAAGCTACAAAACCTGCACTGCGCGTCTTCTAATTAAGATACTATAATTAATGTTCAAATGTCTATTATTTAAGACAGGAGAAGGTAAGTAGGCTATAAAATTTTTTGTTATGGAGAACTGTGGGTATATTCACACAATCATCATCACCGCTAATAATGATAGAGCTTGCTGATTCTGTGTACATAGCAGTACACGCTTAACGCATCTTACCAAGTAACAGGGACTATAAAAATTTCATCATGCCAAGAATTTCTTGGTAATCAGCTTCAACAAGCCTAGAACCAGAAACTCTGTATATAGTATTCAGCAATCCAGAAGAGTAAGATGCATACCTAATCTACATATGTTTATGCATGTATGTAATTATAATTATCTTTGCATTAAAATGTTGGTTGTCCTCTAATTTCAATAATACACCAAAACACACTGACTACAGTGACAGGTTGTACTCACAAAGTAAAATAATTACAAAGTATTCATTTTAGTTTTTCGTTGAAATTTAAGCTGATAAACTGATAACTACGTTGGATATTAGCTGGAATAAGTGCAGTGTGCAGGGCAGGATGAGCTCACTAGTCAGTCAGTCGTTTCCATGCTATACTTAGGTATTAGCAAAAATAATTTCATACTGTGAGGGCGAAATGCTAAAATGACTGAGCACAAGTCAAGCTCCCTTATCATATAAATTAGTTAAATATGATAAGCTAAAATCTGACATCTGCTGTACGTGCACCTTTACTTAAATTTTTGTTGATTTTCATCTGTGTCTAGCCATATTTGAATGTTGTCTGGAAGTTAAAATTTAAAATAGCTGAGCTGCGAAAAAAATACTTAAACTAACACCAAGGCCATATTATGCATGAAGAGTTTGTTAAAGTTAAAGTAGACACCTGAAATAAGTCTCGGAATATTAAGGTTTCCAAAAGTCATTGCTAAATAAAGTCTGGCGCAGACTATCGCTATATCAATAGATTATGTTGGTTTGGTTGTCTTGTGGTTTTACTACAAATCTTTAAAAACTGGAGTGTGTATGATTTTATTTGGTTTCACTCAGTAATAAATTTAATTTTGATTGCAAAACTATTTTTGTGCACACCAAGTTTTTTAACATACTGCGTCAAGGAAATCAAAAGGATAGGGGCAATTTTTAACTTCATCTGAAAAATAATACTACTACTACCTACTACTACAAGCTTTCGTTCTACGTATGCCCTAACAGCAATATAGGAGAGTTACAAAATTTTATCAAGTGGCATTTTCTATAGTAATGAATCTTTGAGAATGATTATACGATTACGAATTGATTTTATATGACTCAAAAAAATAAAGTACAAATTGAACGTCCTTTTAAACTGTTTCACTGTCTACTCCAAAGAATACCATCTCCACCACACATCAAGAAGAGTTATGTTATGATCGTTATCATTGATTTTCTGGTAAACATTGCAGTTAAAACTAATGTTGATGCGGAATTAAATTATTATTAGTCCTTCAGCTGTACTCGAAGAATTAGCGGAGTAACTACACAGCAGCAGTAAGAAAAGACGAGTGTAGTATCGTTTCCAAAATATTTTTGGTTCTCTCTCCACCAGCACCAGCACCAGCACCAGTCCCAGCAGAAATGAACAGACAGACCAAAGTCAAAAAATTGTTATGAAGAACTTACAAACGAATTTGAGATTTTACACATATCAAGATCAATGACAAACATTAATATATTTATTTACATGCAGTTAAAAGGTTTTCAGTATTTATGTTAGTATTAATCAGAGAGATTCCTATAACTCCTATTAAATTTCTTCAATATCTCAACCCAACTTTACATGTTATACATTATATTCAAATGAATTACCTACACTATATATAATATACTTACGATTAGTATTCTGTTCAACTTCAACCACATTTTTCCGTTTCACCCTCTCATTCTCATTGATGTCGAAATTCGCATTGCAATAAAACTTATCGCATTGGAAGGATCATCCAAGCGAGAAGCATCGTGCTTTAGTTATTAGTTACGAATTACGACATTTTCAACAAAATTCATTAATGACTTTAAATTTGAACCCTCAAACTGTACAGCAGAGTGAAGTAAGCTTACTATATACTTCTTCACAAAGTAATACAAACACAAGCTCAAAACTAACGATGTATACTTTAGATTAGATCGACAAAATAAATGAATGATGAATTATGAATTATATTAGGTACTCAAGTAAAGCAAATAATTTAGGAAATCTTTACCGTCGAACTTTGGAATAATATGTAGCCGTCAGTTGATAAATTTTGTAGAGACAACTCACTCAAGATGAAATCCAAAGTCGTCGTGTCGTGCTGTTGTCAGTTCTTTTGATGGTTTGATATCATAATCACTTTATTGCAGAAGATTTATTTAAACTTTTGTCCAAAAATAAACAAACCGCACACTCACACTTTGACTTCTTTTCCTTAATTAATTCTAATTCTCAACTAAAAGCCGAAATCCCAATTTGAGCAGTAAAATCTAGAAGAATGAGAAATAGTGTCAGAAAATAAATCGATGAAAAATCGAAATTGAGCAATCGACTCGCAACTCTCCAAGCCCACTATTCGAACCATGTGCACATTCAACATTACTTTTTCGGAGAAATAGACTAAAATAGATATGGACTACAAATTATGGATGTTCATGTTTACAATCTATATAGAGACACGTCGGAGCTAAAAGTGTAGGTCACAAAAGGCATATATTCTATATAAGGTAGGCTGGTAGAAGAGTGTAGGTAGATGATCGTGATAAGCGGAGAACGCGATAACGATTAGCAAATGTCAGCTGTGACGTTGACTTCAACTTGACAGCAACACAACAACTAAACAACAACACTATTGACTGTAAGAACGACTATCTGTATAAACAAAGATAACATCTTTCACTAGTTACTCACTTTTTAAATATTCTCTACAAGCAAGATAGGGAGACGACGACAGAGAATCACAACAATAGTATATAGAGATTAAATCGAAGCTACTTTAACGATTCCATTATCAACTTCTGACGTATTCCTTGTCTCTCTCCAATTTCGAAACTCAAAAAGTCCAACTTTGATCAAATCTCTCATAATTTTCCTTACTCAATAATTTAATGGCAATAAATATGATGAATTTTGATGGCATCATCACTTGATTACTCCGTCGAACATCGAATTCTCTCTGTCCACTATCAACTATCAACTAACTAATTCACATTCACCAAACCACCAACAGAATTCACCTGCTTAACTTGAGTATTCCTATCATTTCCTCAGGAACAATTTATTTTGTACATCCATTAATTTGTGTTCGTCACCAATCACAATCACTAACAATAAAAATGATCTAAAATCCTAATTCTTATAATCTGCGCGAGGTACTTCAACTTTGAACTTCAAACTTGCACAAAAAACAGAATCCTTTCTTTAATGGCAATGACTTTAGCTGTATACTTTTCCTTCATCGTTAAATAAACAAAAATTATGTAATAAAATACAAAATAAAAGTCAAATCCAAAACAAAATAAGTTTCAGAATATTGGATGAATGTAACAAAAAAAACAGGCTCGTCACTCGTGACTCGTACCGAGTTAACGGTTGAGAAAAATTCGAAGTCAGAGTTTGACCTCTCCGAATATATTCTTCTAAGTTGCGGTGAGTTTGGTGTGGGAATTTTGCAATTTCGAACTTCCGAAACGAGTTGCGAGTGTTTATGACATTGGTGTGTAGTGTGGTGTGGTGTAATATTGGGAATATAACTATTGCGATTAGTACTTAGGAACCTAATTTCGTACTTACATAGTATAATACTCACACAGCCTAAATACGTCAGACATTTTTGAGGGAATTGCGTTAATAATAATGGGAATTAGTATTGGAGATAGATAAAAAAAGAAGACAAAAAAAAAGGAAGTTGAATACAATTCGAATTCGAACTGCGGAGGAGGGTGGAGAGGACGTGGTTCGTGAGTAGAAGTACGAAATAATAAAAATATATAGGTAAGTATACTAATATTATTCTGAAATTGTCAATTGTCGGTCGAGGAGAAATATAATAAAAAATATCAGCTGATTTGAGCTGATGTTGGATTTGGCTTTGGTTTGAATTGGATGTTTTACCCAAATAGCCTCAAGCTTTGAAGGCTGAACTGCTATGGGTTGAGCAGAAAGCGACAAACATTATTTACTGCCCCATCCCATCCCTTGTACTTTACGTGTAGGTACCTACTTAAATACATACACGTCCTGTTCGTTTTGGGAGTAGTAGGAAAAAGGCATCGAAAACATACTACACAAATAGTTCGGAAACCATATCATTAGTTTGTAGTTTTGTAGAGAGGTAAGGTTCACCATCACAGAGTCAGAGTCACAGAGAATAACAGAACTACAATCCAAAAACGATAAAGTTAAAAGCATACTGTTCATGTTTCCAAAGGATAATATGGATATGTATCGAAGGTGAAGGCCTTCAATTCTCATGACAGAGTTTCGTCTCGTCTCGTCTACTTCAACAAACTACGATTTTCGTATTGGATTCTTTACAATTTCCATGGGACAGTATTGGACACATATGTGCTCCTTCTTGGTCGTTCTTGTTGTCCGTTGAACGCTTCCATAGAATTTTATCGAATTACCATTAACCATCTCGAATAGGAACTGAAGCGAATTACAGAATTACAGCCACGTCTACATTGTCTATATGACTCTCACTCGAGTCCACTAATGCTCCTTTTTATTTTCCTTATTCCTTATTTCGGTTTTAACTCTCATAATATTACATATGTCCCTAGAGTAAACTCTGTTTTTTGTGTGTTTTGTTATGGTATTGTTTTGTAGTACTTTTGTACAATATTATTATTAGCCCCTTCAGTACAACGAAAATAAATTGAAGGTGATTAGACTCGTGTACGTATATATACACTTCAAATATTTATAAATAAATCATAATCGTCGTTATGATGATCATTTTCTGAAGGGAAGGGACCACACCACCTTTTTGCCTTTGGGTCACCTATAAATTAGTTTTATTATTATCCCATATTCCATATACATGTATATTCTCCATGCCCATCTATCCATAAAATATATCGTCTGTGAAGAATCAAAAT
>JAQFZE010001822.1:0-16464 GCA_034695245.1 Dicyrtomina saundersi | reverse complement strand
CAGGCCAGGACATGTAAGTTTAATTCAAGGATTAATAAAATATAATGATGGTTTTAGTTTAAATAGAGGACATGGTCAATGCTGGTCTTTAGACGATAATGAATATTCAGCAACAACTAATAAAAACCCAGGATTTGCAAACAGACAGGATTTATTATTCAAATTTAATGCAAATGCAGGAGATAATTGTAAAAGTCGTTTTACAATTCCATTCTCACATATCTTTGGATTTAAAGGTGAAATAGTATCAGGAGTAAGAGTTTCTGTCGATTTTGTTAGAGTACCTAATGATGATGCTATATTTAGATCTAGTACTTAAACAACACAAGCTACAGATAATGTAGTTGATGAATTAAACAATATTACCTCTCTATAATGGCGAATGCCTTATATTTAACTAAATTCTAAAATTTCTAGTGGAACATCTGAATATCTTACAACTCAACCAAAGATTTCGTATAAATTTATAATGAAAGAACTAGAAACATGTGCAGTTTTACTAGCAACGACTTTAGATCGTAATTTAACTACTATTTCAGGACCTTAAAAGATTCTAGTTTTTGTTGTTGGATTTCAAACTAATCGTTCAAATAGTCAAAAGTCAAATATTTCAGTATTTGATTATTGTAATGTTTGAGATGCTTCTATATCTTTAAATAATGTAAATTATTTTGGCAATAAATTGAATGGTGAAAATGGTTTAGCTTGTGTAGAAAACTATGATCGATATTCAAAATTTAGAGAACTATTCACAAATTTTGAATCAGAAATTGCACCATTTGGATTTTAAACAGCTTATTCTTTGTATTGTTTTGATACAACTTTTTAAGAAGATTGTATCAGATGCAATACATGAAGTAATAAAATTCAATTCAAATTTAGTGGAAATGTACCAGCAAATACAACTGCCTATGTTATAATATTTAGAGAACGAGTATTTTTTATGACTACAACAGGTGGTAGAAAAATGCAAGTTGAATATATGAGTACTTATTAGTACTTTGTAATTTTTTTCTTTTATATAAATGATTAATATATCCTTTACAGAAAGCCAATTTAAGGCTATTTAAAATGCTTTTACAAATATAAAAGATGTAACATCACATCTATATAAAACCTAATTTAATAAAGATAACGGCCATCCCACAAATTTAACACAAATTCAAATCAAACAATTAAACGGTCATAATTTTAATTTAAAATTAGTATCTAATCAATGTGAAAAGATTATCACAGATTTATCAAAACATATTAAAAAGGTGGTGCTTTGCGTCTTTGCGCTCTAATTCCATTGATCACTAAAGCACCTGCTATTATTAGTGAAGTAGTGGCTGCTGCAGGAGGTGTCAGCTAAGTCGTTAATGCAGTTAATAATAAGAAGTCACAAGATAAAAATGTAACAGAATTAAAAAGACATCATAAAACAATCAAAAAAAGCGCTCCAGAGGAGCTTAACGACACAGTCCGCGGAGCTGTTTTTTTAAAGCCTTATGAATGACAGCATCAACAAATATAGAATTAGATGAATATTCAAGACAAATATGAAATTAAACCTATGTTTTCACAGACATCCTTAAAGTCCTTGGTTGCTTTGCGGGCGTATTTATGAGCAATAATTTACCATTTAAACCTAGCAATAAAGAAATTGGAATATTAAATCTTAATACCAACAATGATCAAGAAATTCATTGGACTTTATGCTATAAGAACAATAAGAAACACTATAATTTTGATTCTTTTGGTCATGGACCGCCTATAGAACTATGTTAATATTTAAAAGCAGATACAGTTCATTCAACTAGTAAATTACAAGAAATTGAAACAAATGCTTGTGGTTCTTCATGTTTACAGTTATTGAATAATATGTTTAGTAATAATGAATTTATAAAAGCGTGCGTAGCACTTAAGGCGCCACAAAGTGGCTTGAGTCGTTGACCTGCATGTTATGAAATGAATTATGTAAAATTAATGATTTCAAAATTTGAATGTATTAAAAAACTACTAATGAGATAACATCAAATACTGTGAATAAAATTCACAAAATACAAAGTTATGATGTTAAAATTAACAAATTAACTAATGAGACAAATAAATTGAACGACACTTTAGCTAATAAAAACAGTGGAATACGGAATCTTATAGGGGTAGTTAAAGGAATAAAAAATAATATTACAAACTAAACATCTGTTTTTGATAAAAAATGTAAAATAAATAGTACAGCAGTAAAAAGTAACCGTACTCCAATCATCAATCTCATTTAAAAAGATAGTCATATAAATCTTAAAATATATGCAGAAATAACTGAAATAGAAAGAACACTAAAAGAAAAAAATTATAAGACCATTGATTTATTAGACCGTGATAAACAAGCTGAAATTGCATCAAAAGATTCATCATTAGTAGATTTAGATAGTCAAATCAATACAGAAGTAATACAAATAAATGAAAATATAAGACTTTTAGAGAGCAAACTAGTTAAAATACTAGGAGCTATACGCATACAACAATATGAAGAATATGTTATTGGTGGTCTTCAATTAACAAAATTAAATGATAAAATAGCATTTCTTACTGGGTTTATTCGTACACTCTCATTTAAAACAACTAGTTTCAGTACAAAATGTGTGATATACCTTTTACAGATTCTGCTAACACATGTATTAATTTTGAAACTAAAACAGCTGCAATATTTAGAATATCTAATTCATGCTTACAAATTGAAGTAACTGAATATATATCAGGAACAATTTATCAGTTTAATTGTATTTTACCATAATATTTACCTATTGTTGTATTTTATCAAAAACAATTCGTCGTTAGCGTTAGCGTTCGTTAGCGTTAGCGTCAGCGTTTGTTAGCGTTAGCGTTCATCGCTTGTCGTTCTATTGTTAGCGTTAGCGTTGAAGCTCAAGCGTTTATCGTTTGTTAGCGTTAGCGTTTGTTAGCGTTAGCGTTAATTGTTCATTGTTATATTGTTAGCGTAAGCGTTGTAGCGTAAACGTTTATCGTTCGTTAGCGTTAGCGTTCGTTAGCGTTAGAGTTTGTTAGCGTTAGCGTTGGTTAGCGTTAGCGTTAATCGTTTATTGTTCTATTGTTAGCGTTAGCATGGTAGCGTTAGCGTTTATCGTTCGTAAGCGTTAGCGTTCGTTAGCGTTAGAGTTCGTTAGCGTTGTAACGTTTATAAATATTATTTCATTTCAAATTTATTTTAATATAAATGGGTTCATGTTTTACACATTTATGCCTTAACAGTAGACCTACTATTGTTTTAGAAGATATTAGTACAAAATTAACAAATAATGACAATAGTAATGTTTTACAAGATGAAAAATTAAAAATATTGGAAAATCAATTTTTAAGACTTGAATCACGTATTGATGCGCTTCAAATGAAAAATGAAAAACCTGATAAATATATACTGAAGCAAAATTTTTCATAAAATAAAAATCCAAATTTCAACTATAATAATCTATTTTCTTATATATTTAGGTCCTTGATAGTTGGTAAAAGTATTTGTGGAAAGAGCTGTCCAATTATCAAATTGTTATAACAAAAAGGAATATTAGACTATAATGATCTAATTTTAGTAGGGGACAGCCTCCAACAGAATACTCATTTAATATTTAATAAAGCATTTAAAAATTATCTATCAAAAAATTATGTGGTTCCGTAATTTGAGAATAACAACCAAAAACTAAAACATGGTATTTCTGAATTACAACTTATAAAAAAAGTAGGTTAAGGATTAAAAACAAATAATAAAAATGATATAAATATAACAATATTTAACACTGAAGATGATATACCAGACCCAAGAGAGGTTAATTCTAAGTTAAAAACTATTACAATTTTTGATAATGTAATGAATTGTAAAAATCAGGGATTTAATAAAAAGTTGTTTTACAAGAGCTAGACATAATAATATCTGTGTATTTCATCTAAGTCAGTCATATTCTGAATTGAATCGAAGATCTATTAGAAAAAATTTTAACTTTTGAATTTTATTTAGGTTATCTAATAAGGATATAAAAAACTTACATAGTGATAGAATTCTGTAAACATAGATTTAAAAGAATAAATGTTATTTTGTCAACAAGTTAAAAAAGGATTATTTTTCAATAACTACTGTTTTTACAGCAAATGCTAGTGAAAAGCGATATAGAAATAACGTATACAATTTATATATTCTTAGTAAATATCTGAAATAATTGTGTACAGTAGTTAGTCTCAGACTTTATACATACAATAGTTAGATTACCTGACCCTAGTCCTCAAAAGGCTTTGCTTTGCTTTTAATTTTCACTAATAAATTTATTTATTATAAAATGGAAACGGAAAACTGTAACGCTTTGCCTAACGGCTATGTCAAATTGAGCCAGTTGCTCATTTGTGAGAAATATCTTATTTCACAATGTGAAATAGTACATTCTAAAGCATATAAAGTAAATCAAGTTAAACTGAGTAAAAATATGGATGCTTTATTCGATAAAAATATTTATTTACCAGCTCGTTGTATTAAAAAGCTTATGCAACCATAGGAAAATATTGTTGGCAGATTTTCAAAGTTTTATCGTCTAAAACCTAATAAAATGTACCAATACCATAATACTAAGATTACTTATACCAATGATCTTATTTTACTTAATAATTAAAAGAAAACATTATATTTATTTTTTTTTACTTCATTAATAATAATTCTAAAAATATTTTATTTTAATTTTGAAATTAGGCGTTTAACATTTACCTTATAATTTTATTTTTATAAAATGACTGAATATATAAAATGTGAATCTTGTGAAAAGCAAATATCAAAAGTAAATTGAAGTCATCACCTTGATTCTAAAGCACATTAAGATAAAATAGAAAAAGGTGCTGCTAAACTTAGATGTAAGATATGCAATATTGAAGTGGTAGATATGGATAAACATTTACTAACTCAAACCCATTTTGGAATGAAAAAAAAGCAAAAAAAACTTATTAAAAAAGAATAAACAAAATAGTGTACTAATTTCAATAATTTTTATCGTATAAAATCATAAATTAAGCATATGCTAATTAAATGATTCTATATAAATCTAAAAAAAACATTTAAGTGAGGAAAAGATAACAAATAAAAGATTGAAGTATGATATTATTTTTTTAAAAGATAAATTATTACTGTATCAATCTAAACAAGGTTGAGAGGGTACATTACTTACATTAAGTTTAGCTTTCAAAAATAATACAAAACTAATTAAAATAAATAACACAGAAGTATTATATAAAATTTATAATATTTTTAAAGAAAATCTAATACAAAAACAAATGAAATTGCAATTAGTTTTGAATGGAACTTTTACAAAATTTATACCTTTAACAGGAGAAAATATATATCCAGATATGACCTATTCTTCTAATAAACAAACAATATTAAAAAAAAAATATTAATCTAGGATTTGCTAAATGGTTTATCAAACTAAGAAATAATATTGAGGAGAACGACAATATTAAAGCCTATTATCACCTTGATAAGATCAATAAAATTGATTTTAAACTGAGAGAATATAGGCCTTTAAAAGAGTCATCTTATTTAGAATAACCAAGATAATAATTTAAAAACAAGCATGTATAAATATCAAAAATGATGACGACAAATGCTTTAAATACTGTTTGTTATATTATAAACATTTAAATGAAATGAAAACTAATACAGATAGAGATTTTAAATATAATAATCTTGATTAGTATAAGAATTTAAATTTTACTGCAGTAGAATTTTCTGTAACTTTAGATAGTATGCAAAATTTTAGAAACCAAAACGATTTATTAATAAATATTTAAATTTAAGTAGGTCAAAGGGTTATAATTCATGATTCTTGTTCCCATAAAAACAGACACAGTACTCATGCTAACTTGCTTTGATTAACTAATAAAGATAGTAACAATCATTAAATATACATTTAAAACATATTCAAGCTAGTGAAAAGTCAACTAACAAAACATAAAGAACTAGTTTTTGATTTGTGAAAGATGTTTTTATTACACTTATAATGACGAAGCATTAAATTCGCATTATTTAGCATGTGATAATTATTTTTAAAGTTGTAGAGCATTCTCTTTAATGCCCAAAAACGATGCCACAGCTAATATTTTAAAATTCAAAAACTTTGGTAAAATAATAAAAGTACTAATAGCGTAGTATGCTCATCTGGAATATGTATTTAAAAGTTAGATTTTGTTGATGAAAACAGTACTAAATGTAATAAAACATAAAACATAAAACTTGTGCTTTTGCTTTTACTACTTTTTGTCAAAATAGTATTTATAATACATTTAAAACGTAAACAAGATGTAGTGGAAAAGATACAATTATTACGTTTACAGAAGTTTATGGTCAGGAAAGTTATAAATTAAATGAAATATCTAAAAAAAAGTTAGAAAAATCTAAATTACCTAACCTGACTAATGAAGAAGAAAAAATATTTCGTAATAGTACAGTTTGTCATTTTTGTCAAAAGGCGTTTGTTGATGATGAATTAAATTATAAAGTAGGAAATCATTGTCATATTACTAGAGTATTTATACGTGCGGCTTATAATTCTTGTAAATTGTCTTTAAATATACCAGTTTTCTATTATAATGGAACAAATTATGATTTTCAAATTTTTTGTCAAGCAACTTCATGAGATAAAATATAAAAACGAAACAGTATGTAGTGAATTATAAATTGTATCTCAGAAAGAGGAAAAATATTATTCTATAACTGTTGGTATACCTAATACAAAAATTACGTTTACATTTAAAGATTCAATAAAAATTTTACCTTCATCGTTGGATGGGTTAGCATCTTATTTGAAAAAGGATGATATTAAGAATTTTAAGAATTTGCTGGATTATTTTAAAGATAAACCAGTTGAAATTTAGGAATTACTAACAAAAAAAAGAAGAGTTTCCTTATTTATATTTAGACACTTTAAGTAAACTTTAATACAATAGATATCCTAGTTATAAGAAGTTTTATGATGACTTTAAAGATAAAACTATTTTGGAAAACTAATATAGAAGAGGTAAAAAGCTATGGAATTATTTTGAGGAAAAAGCTTATAATTATTATATATTTAAAGATTATATGGAGATGTATTTAACATATGATGTTTTAATATTAGCTGATTGCTTTAAATCATTCGGAGATTTATCTTCACATCATTATGAATTAGATCTTGCACATTATATTACAACTTCCGAATTTTTTTGTAGTGCTATGTTGAAAATGACTGGAGTAGAAATAGAACTTTTAACGGATCTAGATATGCTTTTGATGTTTCAGGAGAAAATAGGAGGTGGATTATTTAGAATAATGAATAGGGATGTAAGAGCTAATAATAAATATATGACTTATTATGATAACACTAAAGATTCGTCATATCTAGCCCCTGTTGATGCTTATAACTTATATGGTGATGCTATGTCATTTAAGTTACCTAATAATAGGTTAAAATAGTGTTCTGAAGATAAAAGCAATAATTTATATAACAATTTAACAACATAAGATATTGATAGTAATATTAGATATACACTTAATGTGGATTTACAATATCTTAACAAATTGCATGACTTACCTTATGATTATCCATTTTTTCCTATGCATAAAACAGTACAAGATACTAAATTATCTGAGTATCAACATAGAAAAAATGAAAGTAAAAATTATAGAGGATCTAAAATTCACTAGCTAGTTCAGAGGATAAAAAAGGATTGATATGTGATAAGAGAACTTTACAACAAGCTTTACAACATTAATTAGTACTAACACAAATTCATAGCGCAATTAAATGTAATCTAAGTGCCTAATTAGAACCATTTATTGATGGAAATACAAAACTAAGGCAGCAACCTACATCAAATGTTGAAAAAGATCTCTTTAAGCTCATAAATAATTCAGTATTTGGTAAAACAATAGAAATTTTGTTAGAAAGACAAGATAGCAAATTTTGTACTTGTCAGGAAAAAGCTTTAAAATATGTTAGTTGAATTAATTTTAATTGTGAAACAATATTTAGTGAAGATTTAGTAGCTATTCATATATATAAAATTAGTATTTTATTTAATAAACCAATATTTGTTGGATTCTGTGTTTAAAAAATGTCAAAAGACAGGATGTATAAATATGTGTATTAGCATTTAAACTCCTAATAGGGTGATAGCGTAGAATTAATTCAAACTGATACTGATAAACTTATGCTTTATATGAAAACTGATGATTTTTATGAAGATATAAGGAATGATATTGAATTATGGTATGATACTTGTGATTTTAAAGTTACTAATATTTTCAGCTTACCCA
Organism: Dicyrtomina saundersi; assembly: GCA_034695245.1. Lineage (NCBI taxonomy): Eukaryota > Metazoa > Arthropoda > Collembola > Symphypleona > Dicyrtomidae > Dicyrtomina > Dicyrtomina saundersi. The sequence goes on along the minus strand of JAQFZE010001822.1, from coordinate 8,141 downwards.
TTAGGAACAGAAAGAAATTAGGTTTTTTCATAATAAAAACTAATAAAAACATTGTAATTGAGTTTGTTAGATTAGGATCTACAATGCTTTAATATTTTATTCAATGTAATGATACATTAATAACTAAGAAACGGGGTAAAGGCATACCTAAGCATATCGTTACTAAATATGAGATTAAAACGTATAGAAAAAAAAATTGGGAAAATTAAAGATCAAGTAAATGTCAATCAAATTAGATCAGATAAATTAGATATGTTTACTTTCAATCAACCAAAAGTTGAATCAGCTAATTTTGATGATAAAAGGTATATTTAAGATGATGGAAAAACTACGTTAGCACATAGGATTTATAGAATTGTATAGATCGAAATCATTAAACTACATCACTTGTATAAAGTAAATGTCGTAGTTGTAGTTATGTTCTCAAGATCGGTCATGTCGAACTTAAATATTTGTACATACAACAAAATGTGTTAATACTTCTGCTTTTTTAATTACAATACACTAAAATTAATGATTTTTTACTCTTTCTAAAAAGCATGTAGTCATAGCCGTAGTTGTTGTTGTAGTCGTATTTGTTTTGTCAAAATTAATTAGCTAAAATTAATATAAAATTTTAAAATGTTGCAAAATGTGTTAAAACTGCTGCTTTTTTAACAAAATAGCCTTAAATCATTCAAATAGGCTACTTTTAAAAAATAAGGACGTAGTCGTGGGTGTTTGCCAGGAACCTCATTCCCATACTACTTGCGATATTTCTGTTACTTAAAGTAGCTTGTTAAATTTTTTGATTTTCAAAATGTGTAACAAATACACAAACATGGTTTAACTAATTGAATTTAAGTTTTTGTCATATTATTGTAAGGCTATCTGGGTGTGGTAGCTTGTTAATTTTGCTTTGGTAAAACAACTTATTCAATTTGTTTAAATATTTGATTTTTCACGTTTTTATGTTGTTTTTTTTTAAGTTTGGTATACATAACTAGAAATCAGTCTAGATTCAAATACGAAGTCGTTGTTCATCCCTAATAATAATACTCACACTACTTTAAAAAGCATGAAATCACCGTTGTGGTGCTGAAAAAAACCAATTACACCCTTCGATTCCAAACCAAAGTAGCTAGTTTTAGTCTTTTTTATAACCAACTAGAGCTGTCATGTGGTAACAGTGCTATGTTTTAAAATTGTATTTTCTTTGTAGTTTTTTAATTTAAATATTTGTTTTAATACCAGTCAACGCAACTTGTTTAACAAATAAAGGTGTTAAAAAAAACATCACTATCTGTCTAATTCAAACATTGTTTATGCTTGCAAACCTTTGTAAGCTAGTTGCTTTGGATGCAATTTTAATGCAAACAAGTCAGCTGTAACCTTTTTAGTAACCTAAATTAACTGTAATTTGTACGTTGTAAAAGCGTTACTCGCCGTGGCATTACTTTTAAACATCAATAGTCCTTAAATTATATTTCTAGCTAATTATAATATACAAAAATTGACAATACCCAGCGTGTAGTGCAACCCAGCTTTTGTATTTATCTAGATCAGTATAGATTTGTGGAATTTCTGTTGCGCAACCTTCAAATGACGACAAAATTCCAGTCACAAATAATCGATCAAGAGGCCCATAATAAAAACGTAGTGTCAACGGAGCACCATCGTCACCTGTGCAAGGACCAATCCCTTTTTCTCCTCCTTCACATATTTGATCTTCGTGAAGTACCTTTTTGAGTTTGTTGTACACTTTTTGGCAGGTATCACGATCTACAAATGGCGCCCTCGCCTGTAGAGGAAATGTTGGATATGTTAAATTTGTAACGTCTTCCCTTTTATACATACCAAAGCCTGTAACCCAAGCTTTTGACAAAGTCATATTAGGGAGTTTTGGTAGACCTAATTCAACCGGACTGACTTCATTTGCTGATAATACAAGCGAGTGATTCAGCTTAAGAAGTGCTATGTTGTGCTCGAGTGTCTGAGAGTTCCAGTTTTCATGAATTTTCAAAGAAACTACTGATCTGTTTTGTTCTAGACCGTTGGTGTCTAGTCCTGCAGTTACAACTAGTTGAGAAACATTAATTTCATTCACGCAGTGCGCAACAGTTATTACAAACACCGCGTTGTAAATAGCCCCAGCACAACGTGCTGTTTCATAGTCACTTTTGAGTGCGATTCGCACAACGTGGTGGAATTCAGCACTGGCCGTGTTCGCCATTATTCTTGTCGCTAAATCCTGTTTTTCATTATTAATCGACACGCTTTGTTCTTGAGAATTTTTACTTTCACTTGAGCTATCTAGCATTTTTCCATGGCAAATAAAATGGCTTGGCTTAAAGAATAGATCTAAAAAAAGTGCGTATATTTACAATATTTACCTCTTTGTTAGTTGAAAAATTAAAACATGCCATATAAACATGAAAAAAGAATAGTATACATCTTAAAATTAAAAAAAAATTTAACCTGAAAAGCAGTAAAATAGAAACCAAAAAACGAGATTTATTTTGTAAATTCGCATGTTTTTAACTTTGAAATTCACCTTATAAATAGGAACTTTTATATACTTCTGTGTTAAAATTTAGCAGGGCAAAATTTTGTTTCTTTTGCATTAACTTTGTTTCATTTTAACAAGTTAATAAACAGTTTAATTCAAACTGATTTATTTATTACTGCAATATCAGTTGATACAATGCCATGTCAATACATAATAGTTGTTTTATCTATAGATTTTTTTAATAGCAAAAAAAGCTATTGTTTGGCGTGAAGATTAAAATAATTAAAAAATATTTTTTATTTTAATGTGTAAGAAATAAACTATAAGCAATGCACTAGGGATAGTCGTAAAAACTGAGCTAAGGCTTTTATTAAAGCAGTCATATCTGTTCGTCTTTCTGATTGTCTGTATGTTAGTTCTGCTCTACGTGTCGGAGTTTTCGACTGATTTGTTTAAAACTAGTTTTAAACTCTTACAAATGCAATTAATATGTGCTTTGTTATTTTTGATATTGATCGCAATTATAGTTCGACTGTAATTATTAGTTTAGAAGACCATGAATTGAAATTTTTTATGAAAAATCGATGTATATTATATGCAAGTACATGCGTCATGGCTGATGGCTGGCAAGGCTTTGTTCATATAGGCATAAAATGACTTTAATCCGCAGTTTCTCTTTCAAGAAACGTATAAAAATGTATTTTAAATTTATTGTAAGGTCAAGCGTGGATATTGTTATTCATACTGTCAAGTCTGACTATAAGGGAATTGGAGGGACCGACATTTTTAGTCCCGTTTAGCCGAATTCCCGTTTAACCGTATAAGGGAATTCCCTTTAAACCGAAAGTTATTTACAATTTCAAAATCTGTTTTATTTAGTCAAAAAATGTCAAGGGCAAGATATGTACACTGTTGTTCAATTTTAATTATTGCGATTCAATTAAAAATTCAGTTATAGCAGTTTGTCTCTTTTTGATCTCATTTTGACGCACAAAAAGACTAATGTTATAAAGATTCTAATGTCTGAAGTACTTATACCGGTTTCTTTGATAATTTCTGTTTGCGTATGGGTCTTTAACTTTTGTAATATTTGATATTTTTCTTCAGTGTCTAACGTGTTTCTTTTCCGCTTAGTCAACATTGTCGGTTGCGAACTCAATAAGAACTAAAGACTGAATAAGCAGTATAGAATAAGAAATAACAAAAAGAAATAAAGCTTTCTGAACTATAAATAGAAGACCTACTTACTTAAATTAACGATAATGTAAATGTTGAGATAAAAGCAGCCTTGTGGTCAAGTACACAGTAAAAAATAAAATAGTATTCTAGAGTGAGATAGTAACAATTTATTCACAACTCGGCTCCGGTTTTTTCAATTTCCCTTATATATGACCTAAAAAGACCTCAAATGCGTAGAAAAACAGCCCCTTCAATCCGAATTTCCCATATATCGGTTCCCTTAAATCCGGATAATTTTAACATTGGAAGCATAGCTGGCCAACCAAATATTCAAAATCCGTCCCTTGCAGCCGTTTTCCCTTAAATCAGAATCCCTTATAGTCGGACTTGACAGTACCTAAATTGAGTGTTTGTAAAGCCTGGAAACCACTTTTATATACAGCCCGAGTTTGTTTACATTTTTAAATCTTTAAGCTGGCAAATTTAAACATATGTCATGTCTCATGATATCACAGTTGGGGCATAAAATTTATATTTATTGCCTATAAAACCTTTTTGCATAATTTAAGACTAACCATGCTTTCGTTTGCCTAGATACTAGTATTGTACCTAGGTAAACCTAGTTTTTAGATGCTGAGCTTAAGCATCTATAGGAATGACTCTGACTGTCGATGTTTGTTTTTGTCCTGCTTTACAGGTCACAGTTGTAAACTAAACCCAGCGCAAATTGTATAAATACATTTTAAATGATCGTAAATGCAATGGAATAGAACCCTATAGTTTTTTGTTACGATCGCATCAATAGTTTGTCCGCAATTAGCAGCTAAGTGAACCAAGATTCAAAACTCTGTACCGGCATGAAAATATCCGGTGCTTCGCGCCGGGTTTAGCGACTGTGGGCCCAAAGTAGATGCTGAGCCTACAGAAAATTACCTAATGCCAAGGACAACTTAAAAGCGACATGGAATGCAGATACCAATTTAATGGACTTTTGACAGAATGACTTTAAGGATCGCATAGACTTGGGAAACAATTATATTGACCGCGCTCTGGACATAGGACAGAATGGCCCTTCACAGGCGATATTTAGAGATACAATTCGTTTTAATTCCGTCTAAAAGCAAAACCATAGAATGCTGTATGCTTTGTAATCCCTTAAATTTATTATTTGCAAACTGACAACTAATTGGCTTCATTGTTCGTGTTTAGTAAATTACTAATTTTCACAACTTATTGTACACGTTTAAATAAGGTACAAGAATCTTGTAGAATAGAGCTAACCGGTTTAGATGGTAACTTTCTAGTTAGAACTTATTGGATTGTCTTCGCAGGTGATTCTTTAAATGGCAACTTAAAAGAAACAATTTTGCACACTAGACACACTTAAACAGTCGTACTAAATTTTCAACACTTGTGCGTCTCACTGTGTCTCATGATGCGTTGTTTTCAAATAAACATTTTGAAACAAACGTCACATTTGTGATAAATTTTACATTTATTTAGATTTTTATCTTTTTTGATGGTAACGGTGCAGTGATATTAGGTTTCTTCTTCCTTCATTGTATAGATTTTAATAAATTGCTGAAAGTTCCTTCGCTTTGGCAATGCAGCCGAGGCATAAAAGTGATTCCAACATTCTACGGGTCCGTTAGATCTGATTTTGACGTTTTTTACACGCAATACTTTTTAAGGAGGGGCAGACATTTCCACTTTCTTCACGATAAATGCAAATAATACACTTTGCGGGCATAATTATTTGATATTTTACATAATAATATAATCCAAATCGCGGTCTCCAGACTCCGGTGTCCGCTGTCGGGTGTCCGGGATCCGGTGTCCGGTATCGTGTCGGGTTACCTTACCCATTTTTAACCCTTAATCTTGGATGTGTCTATAAACGTAAAATAATTTAAAAATAAGTTGCATGTGCATATTAGTTGTGCTACTTAAGCAAGAACTAAAACATAAACACTTTGCTACAGTTTGCTGGCTCGTTTTAACACGATAACTGCATGCTATTCTCTATCAGTGAACTAATTAATAGAGATTTAAATTGCCTACATTTTGACATCAAATGTTTTACATTAACTGAAGCAAATGTGGCGTACCGTGTAATATACCGCCAAGATACAGTAAAATTTGAGATAATTTGCCCAGTTTAGGTGGGTTGCTTGCAAACTTTCTGCAAAACAGGAGCTCATTACATAATATCGTCGTTAAAGGATCAAATCCGTTTCCTTTCACTTTTCGTTGAAATCAAATCTGCTTTCATCCATTTTGTCCTAAAAGCAAATCCGTGTCCTTCCAATTTTGATTTAAATACGCGTTTCAGCTGGCCAATCCATAATACAATGGTTATGAAAAGTGCAAATTCCTGTGATTGCATATTTTAAAACCCAAAACGTTCTAACTGCATGTCTTTAAAAACTGCTAATGGTTCTAAGCACATAATCATAAAATGCAAATTGCTCTAACTTCATAATTAAAAATAATGCGAAATGCACTTAATACATGATTATGGTCGCGAATTCCTCTAACTGCATGGTTTCGAGTTGCACAATAATCGAACTACATGATTTTATAAAGTACAACATGCTTTAATTACATTTTTTTTTAAATTACAAAATTTTAAAATGTTCTGATTGCAAAATATTACAAAGTGTAAAATGTTCTAAATACAACATTTTAGAAATGCAAAAAGCTCAAACTACCTATAATATTCAAAAGTATGTATTTAGTACTTTTTAAAATCATGCACTTAGATTAGTTTGAAACTTAAAATCATGTAGTTAGAATAAAATAACGGCTAAACCGCGTATTTAAATCAAAGGAAAAGGACACGGATTTGCTTTTAAGGTGAAGTGGAAGAAAGCGGATTTGATCCTTTAACTGCGATATAATATAAAAACTGCAGACCGTTCGACAATTTGTCGTTGAAGGATCAAAACCGATTCCTTTCACTATACCTTCAACTCAAATACGTTTACCTCTACTTTTATCCTAAATAAGCGTTTTAGCTGACCTATTCCTAAAAACATAGTTACGATACACGCAACTTGCTCTAAATGCATATTTTAAAACCTAAAACGTTCTAACTGTATGTCTTTAAAACCCACAAATGGTTGTAATTACATTAGTATACAATGCGCGTTGATACAATTTCATGATTTTAATAAGTGCAAAATGTTCTAACTTGGCTTGGTTCTAAATTGCAAACTAATCTAACTACATGATTTTTCAAAGTAAAAATTGTTCTAACTGCTTGGTTTTAATTTGCAAACTAATCTAGCTACATGATTTTTTAAAGTGAAAATTGTTCTAAATACTTGGTTTTAAATTTCATACTAATTTTACTACATGAAATTAAAAATTTAAAAATGTTATATCTACGTAATTTTAAAAAATTCAAAACGTTCTAACTACATGTTTTGAAGTTGCAAACTAATCTGGATACAGGATTTTTAAATAGTGCAAAATCCACCGCCTACACAATTTTGAATATTATAGGTAGTTATGCGTTTTAAACTTCTTAAGTGTTGTATTTAGATCATTTTGAACGTTGTAATATTTTGAAATTCTAACATTAAAATTTTCAAAATTTGTAGGTTTAAAAGCATTTATATAAAAATTGAAAAAAATTAAGATAATATAACTGCCGTTGTTATGAGCTCTTTAGGGCCCGCATATCAAGGTCTGCTACCCAATGTTTGCTGCCAAAATATTCTTCTAAAATACTGTGGCGCTTGCCGATAGTCCTTTCATACCTTAAATGAGGTAGCAGAACTTGCTTACCCCCCAGGGACGGACTGGACCTCCTTAGGGGCCCAGGCAATTTTGAGCTTAGGGGGCCCATATACTAAATTTCGTGTTAGGTACTAGCTAATACTAAAGCCCTGCAATTAAAATTAAGCATGATCTTAGGCAATTATTATTTAATAGCAAGAATCGGAAATCAGGTCGGTGCTGTTCACGTTTTAGGGCTTTTATTTGTCTCGTTCTGTAGGCCTTTGCTGCTTGAAGAGTTACTACTCGTTGAAATTGTATAAGCCAGTGTGTCAGCAAGGCGGGCCTTAGGGCAATTGACGCCCCAGGCGAAAACCCGGATGGCGCCCTATTCAAGCTAAAACATACTGCAAAGCGCGTTTTGCAAGCTTACAATTAGTAAGAGCAGAACTAGGGTAGGCAATTTCAAAACTCCCTGGGAGTTTGGGAGCTTTGGGAGGGAGGGAACATTGCAAGTTTTGGGAGTTTTGAAGAGCGGGAGTTTTGGGAGCGCTCCCTCTGAAAACTCCCTAGGGAGTTCTCTAAACGCCGGGAGTTTTCGAACTGGGAGTTTTGGGAGTTTTGGAAGTTTTGGGAGTTTTGAAGGGGCAAAACTCCCAAAAACACGGCATCTATGAATTCCATGCCAAACCCCCACTGCAAGAATCAGTTCATTGTGATTTACATTACAATACCCTGCGGACAAAAAGGC
>JAQFZE010001821.1:0-16465 GCA_034695245.1 Dicyrtomina saundersi | reverse complement strand
ATAGTAATGTACTTTACCGCTTGCTCTTGCTAATCGCAAGTGTAATTATAAAAGGTAGGTAGACTTAAATAGACTTACGAAATTACAGACTGCTATTTTCACACTAATATATCTGCAAATTTCTTCTTCTCGTAAATACTAAGGCACGACCTGAAAGAAGGCAGCAATAATAAATAATACAGTAAATAGAAACTAATTTCGTTTTGTGACATTTTAAAACAACATGCGTTTCACAAAATGTAGATCCTAAATAAATATAACTGTAACATAGTAATCTAATGTGGCATTGATTTTGAGTGAATTTTAAGTTTTGAATTTTTTACAGATGTCTAGGTCTTAAATAGTATTTCGGATGTCGATATTTAAATTATTGAAGAAATATAAGAAATAAATTTAAGAAATATTTGTATGTACTAAAATGGTGACCCCAAAATAAATTTTTCTATTAACTGCAGAATTATCAATATTACATTAACCAACGATGTCAAACCAATCCCCTGAGAAATCCCCGGAGCCCCGTGATTTCTTTACTCGTGGACGTAAATGGGATGAGAAAAATAAAAATGCTTTCTACAATAATGAGAGCAACGACGTTGATTCCGACTCTAGAGTTGACCTTGAGGACGAGCCTAATAATTCCTCCCGTCAAAAATCCAAGAATCGAGATCGAAATACTGGGACTGGTACCGGTAACGGGAAGAATAGAAACCAAAATCGAAACCGGTCTCGAGAAGATCAAGATTCGGGTGATGAAGATTTCCCAGAAGAACAAGACGACGGCCACAGCCACGACCTGGAAGACACAGAAAAAGTTACTCCTCCGCCAAAATCAAAAAGGCGAGAACAAAAGAAGCAAATCCTGGCAACTGCCTCAGAAGACGAAGACGACCAGCACCAGAACCAGAACCAGAAAACTGAAGACAAAAATGACACCATCGCCTTAAAATCCAAATCAATTTTAACCCCTAAAACCAAAACACCAAAAAGATCCCCAGAAGAATTCCTCCGTTCGAAATTTAAGAAAAATCCAAAGTCAATTCAGAAAGCCAAAAAACCGTCAAAGTTAAAAACTAAATTAATTAACGTTTGGAAACGAGACTCATATGGGAGCAAGAAAAGTTCGGAGCGTCGTCGCGAAAGTGATGAGGATGAAGAGGACGAAGAACTGTCAACAGAAAATGAGAGTCCACTTACACAATCCAAATCCAAATCAAATCCTCCAAAGATTTTAAAATCAAAGGGAGGCCGAGATGATAAAAGAAGGAGATCCTCCGATGAAGAAGAGAGCACTGCTCCACGAAAGCCTAGAAACCCGCAGGACACGGATTCTGACGGAGATCATGACTCTGTCCACCGTCGTATTCGTCACCGTGGTAAGGATCATGACAATGAGGATGAGGATGACGACGAGGGTGGTCATGATGAGCACGCGATTATCAGTGAAATTAAAGGATTTGCACTGCGTAAAAAAACAAGGCATCCCTCTGAAAGGACTGACATGACATCCGAATCTGGACTCCTGGGCCAGGGTAATTTCAGTCCCAGCAAAGCCCTTGAAAAAACAACTTCAAAAAATCTTCTAGCTGATGAAACATCTCGTATGGCGAAGCATGGCGTGCCTGATCCGTACGAACAAAACATTCTTATTATATGCACTATATTTGAATAGCATATTAATTATATTAATAAATTTTCAAAATAAAATAATAATGAACTAATCACTGCAGCTAATTCCCCTAATTTTTTGAACTTTAGAAATCTATGGAACGTGGTCACATTTGAAGATGCAGTGTTGCGAACGAAAGAGGAGTGGGAAGACTGGGACCGTCTTATTTATTACCCATCAAGTGCAGAAAGTAGGTTCACTGATCACAAGCATTATTCCATCGGCCCATAACTTAATCACATAGTTTAAGTTAAAGCCTATCGTTATCGGCTGTTCTCAAAGATGACACTTTAAATTGCAGTACATTTAAGTGACAAACTTCCGGATGAGATCTCTGCCCGTTTCTTGGAAGACGAGGGAATTTTTGTTGGTAATCCGATGGAACTCTCTACGCGAAATCGTCGCCGTCTTGAACATCGAATTTTCATGGAAAAGGGTTTGTAAGTGTCAAAGACAATGTCACCCTAGATTCCCTATGAAAAGAATATTTGTTGTCGTTGTGTAAATCAAACTTTAATATTATTTCAAATTTCCCGCCTTTTCAGTGAATGGTTCGGTCAAAATGGGAAAATCATAAGCTTTCCAGACCCTTACAGACCTGAAAGGGTTCAGCTCTGTCACGACGACGAGAAAACTGCAGATATTATCCACAGTCTACATTTTAAGCCGGTACTCTTAATTAATCTATTAATTACAGTTTATACTCTAGTTTATTACTGATTACTCTATTATGCAGTTTAACTCCAGTAGAATATTTGTATGTGCACTACTTGTTCTTACAGCCTTCTCTTGCTTTATATTTTATTTTATTGTTTTATTCACAGGCAACACTAGACCCATTTCAAGAATTTCAAATTGATCCGAAAATGAGTTACGAAATTGTCGTTGACATCGGCTCCATTAACTTTAAGCATCACTCCTTATTCAGTGCTGAACACGTTCTAGCATCAAGACTGGATACGCATTATGAGGAGTACAATCGGAGGTAATTTAGTTTACAAACGTGATCATATCAAGCAAACGAACCTTGCCAATTTTGAACATATATAATACTATATTCTATCACCACCATTCATAATTCATTCTCGTCACTACATAATCACTGCAGAAAAGAAGCTAAATCAACAGAGCGAGCAGAAAATAAATTGAAAGCATTGCGAGAAGCTCTCCATCATTGTAAAACAGCCCGAGCATCCTCCGCCTCTAAATTAAAAGCGCCGTCGAATGCATCGGGTGACATGACGACGACGATGGACCAGGATCATCCCACAAAGCAAGTCATCGATCATCTCGAGCATCGTATTCAGCGGTACAGACAAGAAATGAGGAAAACGAGAGTGGAACGGAATCAGTCTTGGAAGGAGGACAAGTTCACCCTTGCAAATGTTTTGGACTCATGGAAAGCTCTCAAAAGTTTTCGAAATCATCAAGGTTAGCCTAAGTTTGACACTGATGAACAGTCCAACAAACTACTAATTCAAATAACGCGTGAAATACTTTTAATTAAATAAAATATAAAACGTGTCAGTTAAGAGTCACAGTGACCCGTATCCATTTTTAGCTGAAAACAAAATGCAATATCTCTACAAGCATAAATTAAAATATGATCCTGAAAGCAAGTGTATAGAACATTTAAGCAAATTTAAAAATTTTGTAAATCAAACACTTTGCACTTTTACAAAATCTGATATTTCATACTACATAATTTGCTTCAATGCATTTTTTTCTAAATTTTGCAGGTTTCACGAGTACGACTTCAAAGCTAAATATAATGACAGTTCATGAGAAGTATGAGGTGGCGAAGGAGGTTTGGAAAGTTGAGATTGAGGGAGAGCTGGCGGACTTACGAGAAGAATTCGAAGATGAGCTGAGAGTGAAGATGCGGGAGTACAGAGCGAGCATGAAGGAATGGACCGAAACGAGACGGCGAAGGAAACAAAGACGAAAAAGAAAGTCAAGGCAAGCCACCTCCACCGCAAGTCACAAACTGGGTCCAGAGGAAAACGAGACAGCTCAAGGTCTGTTTACAGTACTTAACATAATTTTTGTGACTAATTATTCTTGAAAATTTAAATATTACATAAAAATACATACCTACAAAACTGATAAAATTCCATTGATGCATTCATTGATCTGAATGTCGATAGTTATCTCTGCATTTATCATCACAAAATTAATGACCAGGTTGCTGGTCAAAATACAGCAAGCGTAGAAAGCTAAAATGATTTAAAAGTTTGGTTCTAGTGATTGTGCAAAATGCATTGACTGCAGATGATATAATATTTTCAAAGTTGTGCTCTACGGAAAGTATAAATTAGTTCTACATGTATACAAGCAGTTCACTGAGTTCCCATGATTTTGAAAGTACCTACATAATATGTAATATCGTCTGTGAAGAAGCAAAATGACCCATATCCATTTTTAGGATCAAACAAAATGCACTATATCTACAGACAACATTAAAATAACATGTTCATCAAAGCATGTAAATATAACCTTATGCACTTTTCAAAAACATGTAAATAGGACATTTTGCACTTTTCAAAAAACACGTAAATAGAATATTTTGCACTTTCCAAAAGCATGTAAGTAGAATAATTTGCACTTTCCAAAAGCATGTAAGTAGAATATTTTGCACTTTTCAAAAGCATGTAAGTAGAATATTTTGCACTTTCCAAAAGCATGTAAATAGAAAATTTTACACTTTTAAAAAATATATAAAGCATTTTGCACTTTTTAAAACATGTAAATAAAACAATTTGCTCATTTTAGAAACTCGTGATTAGCATTGTAAGCCTATGTATCTTATTTACTGTATTTTTTTTGACATAGCTCATTTTAATTCTAGCATAAATTGGAAATGGGTCATTTTGGTTCTCCATAGACGATATACGGTATAAGCGAAGTGGCGATAAAGTATAGGTACTTATTTCCTTTTTTATTTAAAGATGAAAACAACAAAACGGGCTATGTATATTGTTTTGAGGAGGCTATTATTAAACTAATTGTAAGAACTTCTTTTTTCAAATTACGAAACAAGTTATGTGCATCATTTTGAAAATTGAAAAATTTTACTTTAGTAAAGCTTGTGTAACAAAAGTAAAACTCATCTTGATTGTTACATTTACAAAAGTTCAAAACCTGTTATATAGTCCTGTTTAATAGATCGCAGAGCCTTGTAGCTGGAAATTAAAACAAGAAATAAATGGAAAATATGACTAAATAAAAGACTTTTTTTCTTTCGCAGTTGCTGGAAAAATGCGTGGAGGCTCAGGAGACGATGATAGTTTAGACGACAGTCAAAAGAGTGACAGCTCAGTGTCTTCTTTATCTTCAAAACCCGTCCCACCTGCGAAATTTGATGAGGAAATGACGCGAAATGATATTCTTGCATTGTAAGATCTGCAAACGTTGAAATAGCTTAACAAGAGCCGTCTTATACGTGGTGACGCTATTTATATTTTTTGCTCTGAATCATGGTTTACATTACTTTTAACTTTAAGATTTCATGACCTCAAGCGACTCCCCGGAGAGCCTAAAATATCTCTGGAACTAACCAAGACGTGCCCTATGACTGCAAAGAGTCAAATGCCTCCTACGTAAGCTTATGATTTTTTCAAAATTTTGTTTGGTTATTTGGTAAGTATGGGAATTATCAATGCTCTAATAACAGTACCTGCCTTAGTGCTTTATGTTTTCATGTTTCTTTTACACAGCTCAGTCAAAGAACTCCAACGCCGGAAAGCGATGGAGAAGACGAACATAGAATTTAAAATCATATTTAACACCCGTGAAGTGTACCGATCACCCTCCCGGGAATTTAGTCCAGATTTTTCGGTGTTCTTTGGGCTGACAGTCCCTATAAATGTTCGGGAGTGGCCCGAAGTTTTAAAAATCGTCATCATTGAAACACATAAAAATAGCAAAGTTTTTATATGTGACGTCACCATTCCGCTCCCCACCAAGTATGCGCAGTTGTCTGTATTTGTATATATAAGCATGCATTCTTCTCTTTTCCTTTCTTCCTTTCACAATAGACCTTATGCTATTTCGTAAATACTATTATTACTTTTCTTTCCGTATATTTTAAAAAGAAAAACTTCCATTGAGCGCTGCCATATGCAAAAGATAGAATTTGAAACGACTGACATCGTAAAAACACATCATGCGGGGGTTGGTAGCGGTGTTCCTTTCAGTACAAACAAAGAGGTAGTTACAATAATTTAATTTTGAATTAATTTTAATTTGATTGTAAGCTTTAAAAAAATCGCAAAAATTTATACTTTGCTTCAATTAAGTCAAAGCTGTTACAGTACTTTTTATGTAATATTTTATTTTAAATTTAGGACAATTCCGGTCTATTCACAGCCGGCTTCGCAACAGCCCGTGTTGGGTGGTCAACAGATAAGGATGGACATATAATTTGTCCACCTGGTTTTGATAAACTCACCGACAAAGACGACATCCACCTGGACTTGACAGCAAAAGAATTACTGGAGAGTGGCGACATTCAGAAATGGTCTGAAAATGTTCAGTTAGACCCGAATGACCCAAGAAATGCCAAATGGATTCATACAATGACAGTACGTAAATTGTAAATCACTTGAAAACAAAAATCCCAAAGGAATCAATATTTTTGTAATCATTAACTAGTTCTTATGAAATAATTATAGTTTAAGAACTATGTTTTAAAATATTTTTGTACAATAATTCTGTACAGAAAAAAATGAACCGTGCATTAAGAAACAATGCCCTTCGTCTGACATCAACCTCAATTAAAGAGAACCTTGATCTTCTCGATGAAAAGGGGTCAAATGACTACTATTCAGTTGGTGAATTTGACTTTTGTTCCGAAGAAGATATAGAAAATTCTTCTCGGTTCAAGCTTCTCCAGCTAAGAGATCAAGAAATCCCAGAATTTAAGCATTTTCGAATGGTCCCACCAAATGATAGAGACATTCCTGGAAGTATTTTCGAGGTACGATGTATCGATAAAAATTGAGAAGAAACGAATAAAATTTATCTACTATTCTTATTATGATGATAAAACGTATTACATTATTTGACCTCTTCTTTTGATTTATTTTTACAGTCCTACGAACGGCGATTGCGAGAAGACGCCTCGAAGAAACCCGGGGACTCTGCGTCAAAACTTCGAAAAAATCGAATGCTCGACGATGACGTTGACTATGAATTAAATCGCTCTGAAAAAATTCGAGAAATTCGAACAAAAGTCCTGCGCTTATTTGAAAATTCTTTGAGGCAAATTACGTTTGATGATATTATATTGGAAGAACAAATCCCTGATATAGGGTAAGCCCATGTTTTTTTGTTTTTATGCAATATGTAGTTATATATGGGGTGACTCAAGTAATGCGTAACGCAATCAGGGGTGGTAGGTGGGTCAATGTCAGCCATGTTTTCCTATGCTTTAACATGGCGTTACGTAACTCTTTGGGGCAGTGGGTGGGTAAAAATTTGACCTTTTTGCGTTGTGTTACTTGAATGACCCCTTACCGACAGAGCTGGAGCAAACAGCAAAGGTACATAGCAAAGCCTTGGAAAGTTCGACAACAGGTGACATTACTTTGTCTTTTTATACCTTTTTGTATATTTACAGAACACTTGGCCTTAATATAATGTCAATATTTCAACCCCGACGTCCATTACGACCGACGAGACGAGAGCGAAAACGAATGCAGGGCTCATCGCTGGCGGACACGAAATTAACGCTAATTGTGAACATCGTTCGTGCCTTCAATCTACCGTTGAGAAAAGATACAGATATTGGCTCATTAAGTAAAACTTTTATTTTTAGAAATTTCATAACCTTATTGCAATGGATTCCATATGTGCTGTACATTGCAGTTCCTTGGTTAAAATGTCTAATTTTAATCTTATTGCATTCCTTAGCCACGGAATCAGTGACTGGGATTCCACTCATGAAAAAGCGAGGGGGTGGAAGTTCCCCATTAAGTTATTCAACAGTTCAGCCCTTTGTGGAAATTTGGTTTCAAAGAAATGTATCCCGAACAACGACAGCATTGGGGGCAAATCCTACTTGGAATCAAGAGCTTCAATTAAATCTATTGTAAGCAAATGATTACATACGACAATGGCAGCCAATTTACATTTAAAAAAAAATAGCAGCTACAATTTTTAGCTCATGAGTTATACCTTATACCTACACAAAATTCGCGTGATTGGTTTTGCTTGTATTTAAAGAGTTCCTGACGATGACTATTCTCAGGAAAACCTGAGCAAAATGGACGATTTGATTTACCTTCTTGTGTATGACGAGGTGGCCATTGACCTTCTCGAGGATGACCGTCGTCGAGAGACAGATATTCATAAAAGATTAGAGAAACGTTGGTTGGGCTCCATTACCATTCCTTTCTCAACTTTGTATACCAATGGCAGGGTCAGTTTAAAATAACATGTGGTTATGTGATAACCAAATTTCAAGTTTATTTTTGGCTACATTTTTTGATGCACAGAAACAAATACTAACATTTTATTGTCAGTTAAACGATTTTGAAATTAAATGTTCGTTTTCATTTTTTGTAATATTGTCAATAGATTGAAGGAACGTTTAAATTGAATACACCGACAGTTTTGCTTGGCTACAAAGCTCAAGGGATGTCCACACACTTTGTAGGGCCTGCTTCAGCAATGGCTCGAAGCTCCGGCTCTAGTAATATTAATTTAAATAAAGATAAATTCAATCCCTCAACTACAACCCTGAACAATCAAAAGAACACATTCATGACACTCTTTATGACCCTCCAACCTGCCGTTCAGCCGAGTGCAGTTTCCAAGGTAGTTTCGTGTATTTCCTCCCTTATTTAAAATAGTCTACCTAGTTACGTTTTATGTTAAGATATGTGTTTATAATTTAAATCGAATTTACAAAGTACCTAGTTACTTACTAAGGTACTGACGATGTAGTATATGCTGAATTAATTTTACTTTCAGGAAGATACAGCTACGGGTGAAACGTCGGATATGATGACACACGTCACATCTTGGAAATTGTCCATTACAAAAAAATTCTCCGACAGAAATATTAAGCCATTTGTAATGAATACGGATGGGGAAACGATCCTCTGTATTCGCTACTTACAACCGATTGAGCCTCCGGGCTCATTAATCAATCCAGGTATTTTTCAGCAAAATATATGCATTTTGTTTCCAATTAAATATTTACAAATTAACAGTAGTCACTTACTATAACTGGTATTAGACTCAGAACTACTGAAAACTATGGAGGACTTGGCACATTTTGTCTCTTTATTTCCATCTGTGCGGGATTCCACGCTTGGGATAACCGACTACAGCCTTTGGTTCACTTCTGACGTATGTTTTTCTTATAGAAATTTAATTAAAGTTTTTACTTTTACAGACAAATGAGAGTTTAAATTAAAATTACAATTACAAAATTACTGTCGAAAATATTGAACAGGTTTTCGTAGGGACTCCGGGGGGTGGGACGGAAGACCATGCAGTTCTTCTTGCTTGCTTCTTCATGCATTTACACGTCCCGTGTTGGATTATTCAAGGGAATGCCATTCCAGATGGACCTACAGCATATGTCCTCACATCGTTCAAGGTCAGTGATAGGTCAAACTGTTACTTCCAAGTTCCAAGCTCCAATACACAAGGGATAAAACTGCAATATCTCGTCCTTTTAATTTTTCTTTCCAGAGTTTTACAGAGCGGAAAATTTCCAAAGCACTCAAAAATACTTGTATCATCTGGAATCCTTGTACTGGTGAATATTATTTTGCAAATGATACTTTTTGCCCTTTACAAAAAGTTTGGGCTGTCATTGGAAATTCTAATGTGAGGCTAATTCATTAATAACAATTTATCAAATTTATATCCATCTATGTACATACAATTATTATGCTTCCAACATTTTCATACTGAATTGTAAATTTTCTTAATGATTAATGATTTTCGGTTGTTGTAGATGTGGGCAAATGTGTCAGAAAATGAGCGACCTCACCAGCTGGACTGGGATTTATCCAAGTCCAACTATTGGAAATCTCTTTTCTCTAAACCTGTAGATGAGAGTAAAGTTTCTTCTGTTCAAACAGCAGAAATAATGTAATACATTTTTTTAATTTCATTTTTAACCAATACTATTTATTTGGTTTATTTTTCAGCAATTTTCAAAATCGAATTGAATTTTGTAGGATGGTATTTACGAATGGTATCTTTTTATATAGATTTAAAGCAGCAGACCAAGTGCAAGCCAATAGTTTAGCTCAGCGTCTGGAAAGGCATTTAAAAGAAGCATTTATGAAATGGAGAAAAACTTCCAAGTACCTACATATATGAATTTCATTTGATTTATCTAAAGCCATTTACTTTCCTTAAAATGTGCCTTTATGGCACGCGTAACTGTTGCGTCAGCTGTTAATAAATTACTTTCTCTCTCAGAACAAAGTGGAATCGCTACTGTACAGCCATACTTCGTCGTCTTTTGCCCCGTCTAGAGGAAATTAAATCTGGGAAGTCTCGAACGCATCCACGAACAGCGGACGATGGCTCAACAATAGCAGACTCAGTCCACTCGATCACATCAGAAACTCTAAGCAATTTCAGTGATGAGCATCTCATTGAGCTCCGGGATATCATCACGACGTATCAAGTGAGACTCATTTAATTTATTTAGTCTCAATTCAACCAATAAAATGGTCGTTATCCCCGTTCCCATTGCCTTCTACCACAACCTAAGTATAATACCCCCATATGATATCTCAAAAATTCCCAAAACTTGTATGTAACGTAAGAATTTTATACTAAATCATAATTCAATAGCCACTGCGAGTATCAACTATTAAATTGAGACGATCATCATCATCATAATAATAAAGATTGTGGGGCTGGTTCTGGTTCTGTGTATGTGTTTAGATGACCGGATTTCCTCTTCAGCAAGCCTACGTGAATATGGAATCTGTGACAGAGTCCGTCTTTTCAACTGGACTTCATACTATTGACACCCCTGATGTGGAGTTTGCCATCGCCGCGTATGCTCGCTCCTTCCCTGCCGGTGTTTACTCCGTCTGGATTTATATTGCTGCTCTCCATCGGAGGAAATAATTGATTATGTACTTTATATGTGCCTTCTTATTGTTAGTTCTTTTAGTTCTGTCTTTTAGTTAAAGCCTTCCTCAATTTTCAGTGATATTTTAAAACTGTGTATTTGACTTACTATCGTTAGTAAATTCTTTTTTAATAATTAAAATACATTAGGTACTTTGCTGCTGATTATGCAAATAGGGGTATAGGTACCATACCGGCGCTCAACTTATTACCTGTGTGCCTAATTAGTAAAGCAACAGATTAGTATGTAGTAGTATAGGATGGCGTCGTATTTTTGTATTTCGTTTGCCCCGTCCTGCGGTAAAGTACCTAGTCACAATCACATTGAAATAAAACAGCCTTTTTTGAAGGCATTCTTTATTCTATTTTCTCCGCGCCTTACAACTTTTTTTGCTGTCATTAGAATGTGTGTTACTTTTTGGCTTGAACTTGGATTTTGGACATTTAATGAAGACTAACATCTAATCTACTTTTTTAACATTTTCTTCCAACCGCAACCCAGTATGTATCATCATCATAATATCATGATCACGGGTAGGGGAAACATGGTGATTGATATTTCTTTTGTTCGAATGCAAATCTAGGTTTTTGAAATTAACTTCATTCACATTCAAATTAGACAATAATGCATATAATTACTTACATTAGTAGTTGGTGGTGGCTAGCTTTTAAGTGGAAATTCCAAAGTCTTGTAGTGAGTGACATTCATGATAATAATAACTCGATAATATACAGGTAGAGATGGATGTGGACTTCAATATTTGAATTTTTAGGTATTTTTTTCATTGCTGTCGACTAACTGTTTTATATTTACAGACCGCATACAAAATGCCTGGATGGTTGATGTAGTTGACATTAACTGTGATTTTGAAGTCATCCTGTTTCATATGTGAACAATTATTTTTCTTTATTTTTCTTCGAATTCTTTCCAGTTTTCCCAAAACCATTAACACAAATGGCAGCAGGAGATAAAAAGGTGAATGTATCCGTCCGGGTCCGACCCCTTATACAGCGAGAAATTGATTCTGCAGGTATAATTTATTTATTTATTTTTCAGTCAATGGTTGATGTAGTGTTTTTAAATCTATCGTAAAATCATGTTACATACTTGAGAGGATTTTGTCGTTAATTTTAAATTGTTTCTCCTTTGCTATATTAATTAACTCGCAACTGGATTTTGTCAATTGCAGAACGAGCAAACTGGCATCATGATGGTCAGCATATTCAGCAGTGTGTTCCAGGAACTGAGACGTACATTCGTAGTCAGCCAGGGCCAGGATACACATTTGACTTTATTTTTGGGCAGAATGCAAATACTGCTGAAGTTTACAAAGAAGTTGTTGCTCCTATTTTGCAGAATTCACTTCAGGGCTTCAATGGAACCGTCTTATGCTATGGACAGACTTCCTCCGGTAAGAGAACAAGTTTGAACAACAATTTTTACTATTTCATTTAATTGTAAATTTAAAATCATGATAATTTAAATGCCGTGTAACCCTACTATTAATTTTGAGCTGTTACCGGAGCGTTCACTAATGACGTCATATTTATAGTTTATTAACTATTCATTCATAACGTCATGAATATGAATTTTGTGTTTCAGGAAAGACACACACCCTGTACGGCTGCAAACTGGACGAGGGAATAATTTCATTGACTGCTCAAGACCTGTTTAGTAGAATAAATGAAGACAAGTCTCGTACTTATTACATCCGGTAAATTTTAATATAAATATATATTCAGGAAATACTTTTCGGTAATTAATATTAACACCATCACTTTTCACCCTTCTGCAAGCTTCTCCTCTTCTAAAAAATATTTATATACTTGAATGTTTATTTTATTTTTATTTCCAGAATCGGCCTTCTGGAAGTGTACAATGAAAAAGTTAGTGACCTTCTAAATGAAGGAGGACATGTTGAACTAAAAGAGAAGAATGGGGTAGTCGTTCCTAAAGGTTTGAAAGAAATTGAGATCGTGTCCGCGGAGGATATGCTTAATGCTGCAAAAAAAGTTCAAGCACAACGTAAGATTGGGGAGACGAGAATGAACAAAGAAAGTTCTCGGTCTCACACTATTCTTAAAATCATTATCGATTCCGTCCCCAACGAGACTGACGTAGGTGAAGTACAAGTAACAACGGCTTTGCTTAATTTCGTTGATCTCGCAGGATCAGAAAAAGGAAGCCAAACGGGCGCAGTCGGCGAAAGATTAAAAGAATCTACGTTCATAAATAAATCCCTATCCACTTTATCACAAGTTATGGTACGTATAAAATATTAATAAATAATTCTTAATGCTCGAATTTTTTAGAATTCTAATTTTTAAATATTTAAGAATTTGGGAGGCCTCATTGTAATTTGCTATTTCATATTTGAGTAACTATATTCCTCATTTAATATTGCAGCATCAACTGAGTGGAACAATGAATTCTGGAAATTCTGCAGCAAAAACTAGTGTTAGTTCGAATGCTAGCTTAAAGAAATCGGCCTCCGGAAGCACACAATTTGTAAATTTTCGTGACTCAAAGTTAACTCGAATTCTTCAAAGTTCTCTCAATGGAAATGCGTATATTTCGTTAATATGTAACGTCACCCCAGCCGCAGTCGAAGAAACCCATTCCACACTTCGCTTTGCAAAAACGGCGAAAAAAATTAAAATAGAGCCTACTAAGAACCATGGGCCTGCGAATGCGACTCAGTTCAGGAATAAGATAATGGAATTAGAAAATTTACTCATTGGGAAAAACACAGAAGTTGAGGGGCTCAAAAAGCAATTAATTGCTGTGCAAAAGTTTCCCCCTCTACCTCACCAATTGTCAGGGGGAGGAATTCAAATCAGTCGACGAAAAACAATGTGTCCTAGTATGCCCTCTGGGCTGAGAAATTATGAAGGTAGCTTAGATAAACCGTTGACAACTGATGACGCAGACTTGGATCTCAAAATTCCTTCAAATTCAAACAGGCGAAATTCCATTTCGACCTCAAGCGCTACCTCATCAGTAGTATCAATCTTTGATCACTTAGTAACTGAAAAAGGCTCCCATGATGATATGGGTCTTCGCTTCCCGAAGTTTCCTCGTATAGATGAGAATGAAAATGAGCTTGAAAAAGAAAATGGAAACCTTAAGCAAGAATTGAATCCTGCAGAAGAAAAGTGTTTAAGATCATCCACCTCTCAGAATACATCTCTCCATGAAATAATACCTGTTGAATCTCGTGAGCTTCAAGAAAAATTCAATTGCTTCCTCTCCAAATTTGAAGATTTGCAGTCTAGATTTAAGACGCAAGAAGATGAAAATTTAGCCCTTAAAAAGCAGGTCAGCGCAAGCAACGGGCTTGCAACCAAATATGGTTGTTTGATCTCCGTTTATGAAGCTTTAAGTAAAAAATTTGGAGAATTGGAAAAAGAAAATTCCGTGCAAATAGATGAGATTCAAAATCAAAGTCTAAGTAAGAAACTGTATGAAGCTAAAATTCTCAAAATGCAGACCGAGAATGAAGAGACAAATAAATCGTATCAAAATGCCTTACAAAAAATTTGTGACCAAAGCAATATCGTTGAATTGCAAGTCGTGCAGTTAAAAGAATTGAAAAACGATCTGCACAACAAAGTTCAAGAGTTGGATCAAATCAAACAGGAGTATGTAAAATCCCAAGCTATCTGTCAGCTTCACTCTGGTTGTGCCAAGATTATAGAGGGATTGAATCAAAAGCTAATGATCGCCGAAGCTGAAAAAGAAAATTTTCGGAGCGATATAAATAAGCTCCTACCACCGCCACGAGTGAAGCCTAAGCCAAGTCTTCGGTCTTGTGCATCCCAAACAACTAGCTCAGTCGACATCGTTCAGCGTTTAAGACATTACAAGATTTTAGCTCAGAAGAACGAGAAATTACTCACACAAGAAAAAGCTAAAAGGAAGAAAGAAGCTTCAGGATTAAAATGTACCGTAACGGATCCAGGGAAACAATTAGCCAAAACCTCCAGCGAAAACGACAAGCTGAAGGGTAGCCTAACTTTCTTTGCAGAAGAGCAAGAGAGATATAAGCCCATGATTAAAAAGCCTGTGGCAACTAGTGACGGGGAAACACAGTGCGACATTTTACAAAATCTCTTAGAGCGAGCAAAGAGGGGGGAGAAAGGCTTAAAGTTTCCAAAGGGGTTTCCTAACTACGAGGAAGAGATAAATGAGACACGAAGACTGAAGGAGAGGGTTGCTGTTCTGGAAGGGTGGGAAGCAAGATGCATATGCAAGGGGAAAGGTGCATGGGGTGGGACTCCGAGTTTAAGCTATGGTTCCATGGTCAAGCCCAGACTCAGAACAACGAATGAAAAACAACAGTTTATCAATCGTGTTGAGCCAACCCCGCAGGCAAGTGGAACTCTGCTCTATCCCCAGCAATCTCGGCATACACAGTTAGTGTCTCCCGGGCGGGTACTTCAACAACCGCATACATCGGGGCCACAGGGGGAGCAACTACGGTCATTAGGACTACGACTGGAGCACCCTCCAATGACCCAGCGTCTAAACGCAGAAGCTCAGGGTGAGCTCCGTCTTCCACCTTCAATTTCTCAGTTTTCTCAGCCAAAACCACCCGTGGTCAACCGTCAGCACTTGCCGTCTGCATCTGTGGATCCAGTCCAGCCTGTCCAGCAGCGACAGGTGCCGCAATTATTAGTAGCTCAACTTCAAGGAGCTGCCTCACCGCATCCTCAGCGCCAGCCAGTAATCCCTCATATGTCTTCAATATTTGATGATGTTCCGCAAAAAACTCTGGAAGAGTGGGCAGTCGAACTACAGCAAATGATAGATGATCTTCCTATTCCTGACTGCTCAGCAAAGTAAAGCTTAACTAGTAATCACAGATTTAAAGCCTACATTATAACGAATATGATATAGAGAAAGTAAAAATTTTATTTACACAGTACAGTGGTAAACAATCGTTCTTGCCAACAATACAGTACAAATATAATACAACATTATATTAGCATAATAACTGATACATAACTAGATTTAATATACATGGCCTATCGGTAAAATATAATTATGTATTTCGTATTCGTAAGACACCAGTTAAAACTATATAGGTAATTATTGTCCATCCTAATATTTTTCGGCCAATAGTAGTGTAAAATAGATTTTCGCATAGTTACATTATAAAAGAATTGACTGAGTAGTTGTACTACTGTAAACTATAATTTAAGATCTTGGATTGGCGATTTCCCGGTGCACTTAATTACTGTACGTTGTAAAATTTAAACATGAATAATATGTAATACCGTCAAAAGAAAGTGTAAATCTTTTTAGTTCTTAAAAACATTTTTAATTGCAGTGATATATTTTAAATTGTGAATTTGACTTCTTTGTAATTAACATTGTAAACACTTCAATATTTCGATTTTCTACTAATTCAACGTGACTGTAAATAAATATTGTACACTCGAATTTGAAATTTTCCACGGTCCCTCGAATTATATCACCATCATCAGTACCTATAAGTATACTTGTTATTTTTAATTTATTAACAAGCACAGCGGTCCCCCCTCTACTCAACCGCATACAACATTGCTTTTGAAATGAATGTACAGTAATGAGTCTTTGAAAGTAGGTCTAACTAATGTCTAACGTTTACCATAAAAGTAGTTGGAAAATATATTTAAGTGCCTACACTATAGATTAATTGGGGA
>JAQFZE010001820.1:0-16465 GCA_034695245.1 Dicyrtomina saundersi | reverse complement strand
CGTCAACACCACTACCACCACCACTACTTTCCTGGCTTTGTCTGATAATTGCATATATACTGCATTTATGTTATATATATACTCAGACTCAGATGCAGGGATTTCTATAAGCAAAGTATTATTTATTTTCTCTATATCTTCCTTTGGAAACCAAATCCTCAGAATCTATAAGATATATAGTTTCTCAAAGAAAGTTTCACACATGATACAATAAAAAACTAAACTATGCCCAACAAAGATAAAAGTAAAAAAAAAAACGATATCAAGACAGGCAGAAAAAAGGAGACAACGGAATAGAAAAAAGAGTGGGAAGGTTCGGGTTTTTCCTTCAACTCTCTCTGCATTTATTTTTTTCCCAATTTCCTAATTTTCCTATTCGCCGAGATAGAAATTGATTTTTGGACTGAAACAAAAGCAACTAGAATTGATAGCTAGACGCAAATGAGGGTCAGGGACCATGGATTATTGTGATTGTGATTATTGTGAAAAATAATTTCAGCTCAAATATTTTAGAAATCTGGAAGGAGTGAAAATAAAGTGGGAGTGGTTTCAAATTTAAAGGGAAAGTCTCAAGTGGTGATGAATTAGCGGTATGGTGTAACATGAAACTATTTGCAATTAAAAAAAATCACATGTGATTTTTCTTGAGGAATTACGTTTTTTTTGTCAGATTCTGTACTTAAATGGTTGTGTACATATTTCATTTGTGTGGGAGAAATTGAATGAAGCCAGAGGGAGCGAGAGAGAAGGAAGAAAAGGGACAAGGAAAGTAAAATTTGTTCGTCTCAATTGTTGATTGTGGTCTTGTAAGTGGAATTTGCATAGCATGGATTTATATTTGATTTGTCGTGAGATTACAAAAATTTGAGTCTCTTATCCATGGCTCTCAGGCTCCGTCCTTTAGATAGTTCAGTCGTCACAGTCACAGTTTAGTTGAGTTTGTTTGTTATTTAGTTTGATGACTGACTGAGTTTTGGGACATAGTTCTGCTATCTCCGTCTCGTAGTATATACATACTTATGTCAGTGGTGAAAGTTTGATCGGTTGCGAATTGTGAGCTCATCGATTTTGATTGAACTGAGAGAGAAAGAGGAGAGGGGGGGGGGGGGAGAAAGCTGTGGATACTATGGGAACGGGATTGGAGATGAGTTCAAGTCTAGACCCATAATATCCTCTCATGTTCATAATGATGCAAAGTTAAGTTTAGAATTCGATATCCAGATCCCCAGATCTCATCGAAACCTTAATCTTAATCCAGTAGAGGATCTAGTAAGGAAAATGATGGCTCCAACACACTCATCCTAAAACTACAACATTGTATCTGTATATACGTATATACCCTACAAGAAATGATGAAAGAAAGTGGAGAAAGTTGATTTGCAAAAGATAAAGGTTTTTCTCCTCTTCGTTTCGTTTCTTTTTCATTCAGTTTTTTCTGTGTGTGTAGATGCTTTGCTTTTCTATTATCGTACTCGTCCTCGTTCTCGTAATCGCATTCGTATCCGTACTCAGTATTTCCGTGTCCCCTGTGAGATGACTTGAGTCTCACAGTGTTGTTGGCTTGGATCTGGCGCCTACTGGCACTCGCCCTCGCTCTCTCGATGTGGTTCTTGTAGTAGTAGTAGTAGTGCTGGTGGTGGGTAAATAGGAAGTGAAAGTGCGAAGAGGGCAAGTGGATTGCTTGAGTTCTCAAGTCTGAGTCAATGCATGGTATATACATAGTATAGTCAAGCATGAAGGAAATTTTAGTCATATACAGATAGATGTTTGCTTCCATATATGTACATATAGCTTGGCAATTGGACAGAATTCCTTGAAATGGAAAATGAAACGAGGCGAGAGATTCCTTGGGGTTGCTCAACCCGCACAATCCCTCTCTTTCTCTCTCTCTCTACTGCTGCTCAATGTTTAGTGTGTGTGGGACGGGAAATCAAAAGACAATAGAGGAACGAGGGAAGCTCTCATCATGTGATCATTTCATTCCTCACTTTCTCGTTTTCCAAAAATACGGACGATAATAATCCGGCTGCCTCGGATCACAGATCTCACCACGGCGACTGCGACTTTAAATGACGAACGACAAGAGACACAGACCCAGCAATAGCAGGGCTTGTAAAGTTTCCTAACATTTATCCTCAGTGTTTCGTCCAAATTTCCAAATGTACAACAACCATGTAGACTGTAAAAATGTCGACTTATTACTTTTTATGCTCACAAGAAAGGACAAACTAATGATATGACTACAGAACGAAGCAAATTCTCTCGATATGTATATCTATATACCCGCATATCTGGAATTTTGTATTTTATTCTTGTAAAAAAAAAGATGAAAGCCTGCAAAGTGGTTTTTTAAAGTGTGAAATTTTCAATACTTAATTGCAGCTTTTGACATATTTAAAACATGCAAAAAAAGAAGGGAGAACTGTTTGAGTTTTTCATTGTCAAAAAGAAAAATGGAATTAAAAAATAAATTCCACCACATTTTTTCAGCATGAAAATAGAGAACTATTTTTTCAATTTTCTCAAACTATGAGTAATGTAAGTAGAACGGTTTTTTTCTCAACGCAAAAATATTTCATTATTGAACGTTTCAATAGCTTGTAATTTGAGCTTTTTTATGTACGACACAACCAGTTTGATTGATGTTCCAAACATGATGTATACTATATGTAATAGAATGTTAGAAATTAAATTGTACTGAAATTTTGAACAAGCGTTGTACATACATTTCATGAATTTTTTAAAATTTTAAAAATTCAACAAAAATTGTAAACGAATGGAGCCTCAGAGGCCAATTGTGGACACGTTGAGAGTTTTTAGATGACCTTATTTTGCTTTGGTAGGTTGCAGAAACGTCCGGAAAAAAAATCCAGTATTTACTCTATTCTTTTTTATGTGTGTGTGTATGTTTTTGAGGGGATTATATTATGGGTGAATGGCTGACTACAGACGACCAACTTTCACTAATATCCCCGCACACGTCCCTGTCTCTCATCTTCAAATGAGTGAACATTTGCGGGAACGCGACCGGCATGAGGCTCGTCAAAATGCTGTCCCGAGAGCAAACAGACAGAGAGGAACAGGGAAGAAATTTACATGTGTATAGACGTCCCACAAAAGAAAGAAGAAAAGACAGGCTATAGGATTACATGGAGAAAGTTGGGCCAGCTGTAATATTCTTGTCATTCTCACGTGCAATCCAGTCATTTTCCAATGTTTTCTGTATAATTGATACGACTACGTCAGAACGGAACGTCTCAGCCCCTCGCATCATTTCACTAAATTGAACATAATTACATTGTAGATTTTGAGAAAGAGTCAAAGTAAGGAGACAAAGAAAGTGATGTAATTCTAAAACTTCCATGGTTCCATTCCTTGTGCTGTCCTCCTCCACTCTACTCCACTCATTTCAGTCTCAGTCTCTCACTCGTCTTTGTATCTTGCTTCCGTCTTCTCCTCCTACTCCTCCTACTCCTCCTCTTTAAAATTGAAATAATGACGTCTCCGCATCTCGGCTCAGTTGGAATTGAAAAGCTGCACAAGACAAATTAATGAGTTCAGGACTTTCACCCATTTTTTGTTTGCTGCTTTTCTCCTCTTTTCTGCCCAAAATACAATTTACTTTTAGAAGAACAATCAGCAGGGGAAGACAAACAATGTTTAATTACTCACAACTTAGGATGCGCATAGGAGTCCATGTTGTTCTGAATTCCTTGTTGCAAGCCGCGTGCTTTATATTATTGTTTTCAAGAGCGGTCGATGGTGGTGACTGGTGACAGTATGGTACGCTATGTTAGTCGGTATGCAGATAGACAGACAGACAGTCAGCCAAGCAGTGTCAAAGACAACAGGGAAGGTAATGAGTGTGTGAGTCTAAGCTCTTTTGATTTGTTCACACAAAAATGGTTCACCTGTCATCTGCTGACTCCAATGCTGAGATATATTTCCTTAGGATCTGGCTCTGTCTGGCCTGTGATGGAATTACCTTCACAGTCACCGTCGCCCCTAGCATAGCACTTTTTCAGCAGCAGTGTCATTAGCTTAGGTATTTCTCTAATTTTAAGCTCACAATATTTCAAAAAGCATGAGAAGGGAAGAGAGAGAGAGGAGGGGAAGGAAAGCAAGGATGAGGAGAAAGCACACAATAAATTGGTAATGTTTCACACACATACACAAACACACACACCTAAATGCACAGCAAATGAGTGCAGAGGAAAGAGGGATCTATATCGTTATCAGTAATGAGAAATTCTCCTGAAGAAAAAACTTGAATGGAGCTCATGACGCATTTTCCTCCAGTGTATATAAGCTCCCTACCCCTCTCTACCATTAGTCTTGTCCAGATCCAGAATGTGAAGAGGGGGAAAAGAAGATAATATGAGAAGAAAAAATAAACTAAGGAGAGAGACATATGCGATGGGTGAAATTCAAAATGGAGAGGATGCATGGAGGAATATTAGGATGAGGTACAGTGTGTACCGGGAGGAGATGAAGAAGGATGGAAGGAAGAAAGGAGCGCGGGGAAAGCTTTTCTCTAATGCTCTCGCCCACTTACACCATATCCACAGCACACCATCAGCTGTTATCCCTTTCTCCTGTCATTAAACCTCCTGTCATCTCTCACTTAAGGTACCTACCTACCTTATTATTATTATCTGCCCTCACCTAATGTCACTCCTCACTCAGTTTATTTTCACAGTCCTCATCATCCCCATGCTAAGTAGTAATGGGAAGCGGAGTTGTAAGTAAGTATTTATTTTCAATTTTTAAGAAGCTACTTTGATATATAGGTAACTATATGTAAACTACTCGGTGCGGAATGGATTTTGTTTATTTTTTACTTTTGTTTTTTCTTGCAGTTTACTGTACAAGGCTTCTTTTCTCTTTTTTTTTCAAGCAAGATGTACGACTATTTTTTTCGGAGCTGTTACTTGGCTGTTGTGCGGTATTTAGGTTAGCTCCAGTGCCAGTACCAAAGTCAGTGAGAGGCGCCAGGCTTACATGGAGAAAGTCTGATGATAAGATGATGAATGATTGATACAAGACATTTTAAAAGAATCCAAAATTAAATTGGGAATATCTCCATGCCGCCAAGACTGTCATGTCTACTCGCAGTTTGGATGTATCTAGACAAAATGTTTATTATCTACAGTATATGGAGTGGAAATCTTTGAAAAAAAGGAGGAGAAAGTAAGTCTTGGAGTATTGTAGATGTGATAATCTCGTCCTGTGTGATTTGCTATTGCATGTTAGAGGCTGTAGACAGAGGATCGAGCGGAAGGAAGGAAGGGATCCACTCGTGAGCCTCTATTTTTGTTCTGTTCAATGAGTGAGTGAGGAAGGATATGATTAAGTAGATGTACATTGTCCTTTGTTGGACACATTAGGCTAATTGAGTCACTCGAAAATCTCTCTCGAGAATTATATAATGCTATAATTATAGGGGATGATCCTATGGCGATACCGAAGCCGATGCCGATGCCGATACAGAATGAGATAATGATGATGAGGAGGAAGGATTCGTATAATGCTCTCTGTCTGTAGAGGCTCTAGTCGATAATCTGTAGGTATGAATTCGTATTCTTACAAGGTGGAAAGTGTATAGGAATTGTCATATAAAGTTAGGATAAGGAATTATATCTGTGCCTGTTTGTGTGTGTGTGTGTGTGCAGTTCCCAAAATGTGTGTTGAAATGACATCCAGTTTTACTTTCACAACCAGTTTTATGCCGTTTTCATTTTTGTCTTCGTTTTTCGCATTGTTGCCTTCGTCCGTTGTTGGTGTGCCTAGTTCCGCTTCAGATTCTACTCTTACAATGCAATGGTGGTGTGGAAACAACATGGGAAAGATGGGCTCATGTTGATACGTGGACCGTGTGTGTGAGTAGTCACTTTCTCCTTGTATTATTTGGTGAAAGTGAAAACCTTGGGAGATACTTATCAAGTGGCGTGGAGCGCCGCTGCTGTCTCTCCGTCTCCGCTTCCTCCTTTGAGCTGGAGTCTAGAGTGACATTAGGCTCCGTGTTGTAATACATTATCAGCTCGTCAAGTCATTCACAGTCTCCCAAGGCATTGTTGTTCCAAAGCTCTCTTGTCGACTTTGTTTTGATCTCTAATCCATAGATGTCATAAAATTGGGTTTCATTCAATAATATGCCTTCATGCTTTTTTTAATGAATGCTGGATTGGTATTGGTACTGGCGTTAGGAGGCAGTATGTAATGACATACCCATCTTAGTACCATATGACGGTGTCTTTGAATTTGAAAGTAATAACAGTATAGAAAAAAAATGGAACAAGGAACATATAAGATGCTGTCCTGCATGAATGTTTTGTACTAATACAGTACTAATAAGAGCATCCGCACCCGCCTACGCTTGTATCCATGTATGATAAGTAGACACAATATACATATATATTGCTATCCAATCTAATTTTAGCTTTCACTCCCCCATCTCTCCCTTTCGCACAAGCTGTTAAAATGGAGCCAGGGCTCTGGAAGGAGGATTGGAAAACATAGTAATAGTAGTTAGCATTCGCCTTGACAGCGTGTTTACATAATATGAAATTAGAATGCTGCATGAATAATAAGGAACTGTGGGTTGAGGAAAAATATTTCCCTGTCGCGTAATTCGTAGTTCGGAGGAGACGTTGCTAAGTTGGGAGCTGGAGAAAGCTGGAGGAGAAAGCTGCGGAGAGTTGCTTCTTGATCTGCCAAGAAGAGATTTTCAATGTTTTCCTTTGTATTTAGCTGGGAGCAGACTGGAGATATGTATGTAATTACATGCAACTCCAATATATATGTATAGGATATTGGATATAAGGTGGGTTGTAAATTGAATGTAATTCCTAATTCCAAGGCGCGTTCTTCCCGAGATCTCATTAATAAGGCTTTCCCACCACAATCATAGTCATAATCATAGTCAAGGAGAAAGTCCTCGTCGTCTCCATGTATGCGTATCCATTAGGATATAATTATACTCATACATGGAGATAAGTGAAACTATAAAACAATGATTCACTTTTAGCCAGTGGGTTTGGAGTGTCGGTCGCTCTTGCTTCTGATATTCCTTCCTGCACAATGCGTCACTTGAGCTGAATCCATGTATCTGTATGCGTATGTCCTACCTTCTCATGTTCTACATTCTACATCCGAAGCTCTGCTACTTTCTCCGCTCAGCAGACTAGCAATAGATCCAGTTGACCATGCAGCTGGATTGGTTTCATTTCAGGACTTGAGATTGTTCAGAGAGATGATCGAGGGGAAGGGACAGGGATAAGGAGAGGTAAGTCAAGAACGAAAGGGATAAAGCCATATAGAGAAGAAAGGTCTTACGGTTTTACTAAGTTTTCAGCTTTAGCTTTGAGAGTGATCAATGTTGTAGGAGATAGACGATTGACCTTGGGAGCATAATTCATCCCACTCAACTCAAACACTTGTTCATAGTTTCATTTATTTCCTTTATTACTATATTACTAGCTATTACGCCATTACACCTACCCAAAGAACTGTAACTACCTACATCCTTATAACTAAGTATAAATTATACAGGGAGAAAGGATCGGATTTTTTCCTATAACGATCCCACTGCCTACCTCCTCACTGCCTCACTGCCTCCCATACATATACAGCTAACGCGTATCTAAATTCCAAATCTATGCTGTATAAAGACATTATATACTCCATTTATGGGGGGCTGCCCGAGCGTACATATGGAGTATGATTGCAAGTTTACTCAAGAAGGCATGGCATGATGGCTGTTAGTGGAGACCATTATAGGTTTACGTGACATGAGGACGTGGAAGCTTATTCCATTTTTGTTTGCACTGGCTCTTCCAGTATTCCAGGACCAGTTCCAATTCCAGTTCCATTTCCAGTTCAAGCTTCAGAAGCTTTTCTCCAGCCTTATCCCAGTTCGAAGCTTGAATTCGAGTTGGTGTCTCCTTATGACAACAATAATAATGCTTAGATTCAATATAAAAGTGAATTTGAGTTGGAGATGGTCCATGGAAGGGAAAGGCGAAGGAGAGCAGCAGCAGAGAAAGACGAGGACGAGGGAGACAAGGACATTGAGACGGAGGAGAAGGAGCAGGATTTTGGAGGAGCAGGAGGCAAGAGTCAAATGGGGAGAAAGTGAAAAGGGAAAGGTAAGCCGGTGTCCGTGGACACTCTAAACTGCACTCACAATGACAAGGAGAAACACATAAAACGGCAGTAGACACATCCGAGACAGAGAGACACACACAGCCAGTCAGGCAGCCGGCTCTCTTGTTTCACAAACACAACTTTATCATGGATGGCCAGCCATGTTATTTTATCGACCTTTTCCAGATCGAACAGTCCAAAAACTGTAAAGTGTAACTACCTTTTTTATGGTATTTGTACAGGGATACATAGAGATGGTGAGAAAGAGAAAGGAGAGTCCAGGATATGAAGCGGAGATGATTCTATGCATATCCATGTCACTATCAATCTATATAGTCTATATCCATGGGATATCATCCTACAAGCCATATCATAGACGGAGCTGAAAACAAGTCAAACTCAGTCAGAGTGAATCAGCTGTTGTTTTACCATGAAATCATACGTGGAGAAAATCCCATTTTCCTTCCATCACATCTTCCATAGAGAGCAATATGCAGCCACACATCACATCCTTATTATTTATATACACGTCTCACTCAAAGTCAGTCCTGAGTCAGGAGTAGTGGTGGTGATGGCGGTCTTTGTCCTCATAGGCCTATATCTTGTACAATAGGTATATGTATCTAGGTATAAATATTTGCTCCACACAAAGTTTTCAGCTCCTATTACAACGACATCTCCGGCCGCGACACGACAAGGTCCGGAAAATCATAATAAAAGATGTAACGAGAGTGATAGCGGTTCCGGAGTGAAAGGTCCGACACCAAGACAGTCAGACAATCAAGGAAGCACAATATGAAAGTCAATCATGGTTGGAGTCAGAGGTGTAAAGTAAGCTATCTCCTTTCATGTAACAAAAAAAAGAACTCACCAAATATTTACATTTGAGTGTTTTTCAATTTAATTTCTCCTCTAAAACAAGAGTTTCTTTCACCCTTGCAATGCATATGAATTCTGATGTAATCATTATTGCACACAGACGGTTGTTTTAACATTTATATTTAATGTACTGCTGCATTGCAAAATCTTGTAGTATTTTTGTATTTGTTAATATTATTTTAATTTTTAATAAAGGTCTACTTAATGCTTTTGCCTCCAGCTCAGATGCTAAGTGAAAGTAATTATTGTAACTTTCTAAATTACCTCATGTTTTTCGTAACCTTTTTGCCAATAGAAACAGAGTGTAAAAGACAGCTATAAAAGACAGGATGAATTATGACATCTTTTTACTAATATATAATATGTTGTAAATGTCAAATTCTGATTCAAATTATTATTCGAGTACCCATTTCGAGTATCATTAATTGCTCCTTAATAATAATCGTAATAATTATTATACTGTGCTGAGAGAATATGTCTCTGTCTATAAGTAAAATATCTTTAGAAAAAGGCTATCCAGATTATCCATATAGTTAGAGGGGGAGAGAGACAGAGAGGAATGAATTCAAAGACGTTATAGAGAAACATGGATTGAGAAAAGTATAAGATGGAACGTGTCTTGACGGAGAAAGGAGAAGGTATTGGGAGGAAATGTAGAGTGGAAGAAGAAGGAGAAAAAAAAAGGGATGGGATGGGTTGGGAGGGAGGGGGAGGTGGTGGTGGAGAGAGGAGAGAGGCAACATTTTATGGTCCAACCTTTAAAATTGGCGTCTCATTTCGTCGTTTATTTGGCTTCATCAAAAGAAAGCGGAATGATAAATGGGATTTATGTGTTCACTGGAAAATTCCGTCCATTCCCATTCCCTTCATAATATCCAGACAAAGTAGGTAGAGAGAGAGAGAGAGAGAAGACGAAGACGAGGGTGATGGTGACGATAATGTGAGGCTCGTAGCCTACTCCTACCAATATTATGGCCCATGACTACGCTTTTTTCCACGTTCAATGTTTATATACGAGTTTTTAAGTGGTTTCCAACCTCATAATATCATTTTCTGTCAACCTTTAAGTACCTCCTATTTTCTATACATTGCTCAAAATATACATACAACTGTCATTGTACAGATGTGACTACCTCTATTATACATTCCGTCCGCGAAGAATCAAAATGAGCCACATTTAATTTAAGCTAGAATTAAAATGAGCTGTCTACAACACACTAAAACAGATAGATGGGCAAATTGTTCTATTTACATGCTTTTGAAGCGTGTAAAATATTCCATTTACATGTTTTTGAAACGTGCAAAATGTTTTATTTACATGTTTTTTGAAACGTGTAAAATGTTCAATTTACTTGTTTTTGAAAAGTGTAAAAAGTTCTATTTGCATTTTGCAAATGTTTTTAGTATGAAGATTTTTTAATTTTTTTGTAGACAGCGCATGTTGATTCTAGCTTAAAAATGGAAATGGGTCATTTTGATTCTTCACAAACGATATAGTGTAGTAAGGTAGCCGATGTCTGCTGAGGTAAGTACAACGAGAAGGAACATCAAGGTAGAATCCCATTTCTTCCTCACACACTGCTACATACATATATGCATGTACTTAACTCTCCCTTCAGTGGTCATGTCACTCCTCGTTTCTTCCCTGCAACTCTTCCTTGTCTATAGACTGTATATCCCTTCCCTCTCGCTCCTTCAACAAACTGAAAAAGTCAACTGAACTGATGATATAGTAATGGCGTGCGATTTGCAATTTGTGAGAGCTTTGGATGGGCTATAGTAGTCTCCAAGTTCAACTTTCAAATCGCTTCTTAAACGATATAATTTCCAGATAAAATTCCATCTCAACTATCTAAAACTCCGTTTCCCATTTTTACACGGTAGGTACATATATATATTATGTACATCGTCATCGACGTACCTACGTAAATGAGAGAGATGCATAAAGTCATATCTCCATAGCTCCCCGGCCCCCGGCCCCCGGCCCCGTTGTTCAAAGGGTATTATTACTCAAACTTTTCCAACAAGTTATCAAAGGTGGAGTATATACAGTCGGATATATGTATTGAAATTAATTTTTTATACATGTAGGTATTTGATGTTTTATTGTAATTAAGTAGAAAAGTATTTTTCACTGTAGGAGAGTAGGAAGGAGTTTCTCAAAATCCATAGATAGAATAGTTTTGCCGGCTGCCATCATTTATGTTGGGAAAGTGTAGTCATGTAGACGTGATCGGCGAGTCTTTATCCGTCCAATCTACACGTAAGGGTGTTGAGCAAAGATAAAGGGAGGTAAAGGAGTGAAAGGAGGATAATTCTTTTAAGCATTCATATTACTCAATAGACTCAATTTTATTCATTCAAAGCTACAAACTTTTTTTTACCTTGAAATGGAAATCGGATTGAGGATATTCAGATTTGTCGTGTTGGCTAGTAGTAGTTGTAGGGAAATGGGCCCTGGAATGGCTGAATAAAATTAGGAAGTCGAGATTTAATAATGGTAGTATACGATAGGTATGGGCAGCAGACGTCAATAAGTATGTATGTTGCACTTAGCAAGACCAGCACGAGCGAGAGAGATTTGAAGATAAAACATTAAATTTCACGGAATTTGTTTTTTTTTTCTAGAGCATGAAGCAAAAAATATATAAATTTGAACTAACAAGGAATATCCTTACTATGGTACTGACAGCTGCAGCTTCAAAAACCACTGGATATCAAATAATTGATTGGCCATTTATAGTGTACAAGTCTGAAATACCTAGGTTGCATTTTGGGCGGGCGGGTTTTGGTCACAATAATCAATATAGCCCAAGTAAGTTTAAAAAATTGGAAATTTTAATATTTTGCGACCTTGCATCTCCCACAGCTTTATATTACATCCTTTATTTTCAAATTTTGCTAAAATCTTTAAAAAAAAAATGAGAATGTATAAATTATTATATATCTAAACAGTGGGCTACTGCAAGCTTTAGAAAATTTTAAAATTTGCATTGTTAAATATGGAGCCAAAAATGATATAATTTTAAAACATTTGGAAAAAAATTCGAATATTTTCTAATTCCCCTTAAATAAATTGATTTTTATAATATATAAAGAAAAGCTTAATTTTAAAATTTTTTGAGCTTACATGCCTGCGAGTATCACACAAAGCATCGCCCTAGTAAGCTTTCCAGCCTTCCGTAAAATTTATGTAGGAAAAATAAATCATGGAAGGGAAAAATATCTTCAACTCAAAGGAAGAAAGATATAATAATAATAAGAAGAATAAGGGGAAAAAAATAGGAAATCAGATGGAAACTGATAAAATAGTAATATATTGTTTCGTCCCAGGGAAATGACTTTACGTAAATTAAATTTTATTTTCCTCAGTGAAAAGAGGTTGCAGGAAGGATGCGGAAGGGCTATATAATCAAAGTCGGAACTCAAAGTGTAAACACAGTTTAAAAAATGCATAAATTACTCTTCTAGAGCTTTTCTAGACTTCCAGGAGCTCTCCTTTATTTTTACGTAATCTAGCGTATTTAAAGCTCTCGAGCTTTTAAAAAAAAAGCTCCTCCAACTTTCAAGGCTCCTCCACGAATCTCGATGCCATTGTCATTCGATGAAAAGTAAAGGAAGTGAAAGCTTCCCAAAGTATTTCCAGAATTTCCCCCTATTTTAACTGAATGTGGGAAATTTCTGATTCGTATAGAATATTTTGTCTTTAACTTTGACTACTTTCACTTTTTTCTACTTTCACTTAAAGATTTACTTGTTGTAGTTTCCGAAATCCACACATCCAACTCCAACTCAACTGTGTACTTCCTTTACATTCTTCTATACATTTTTTTTGCTCTAAACAGTTCCCCCCTCCCCCCACCCTCAAAAGTTCTTGATGTGTATCTGGATAGATATTTTGTATATATGTACATGCATATATCTCGATTTCGATCACATTGGAATAATATGTTAACCTACATAGTAGGGTGGTGGGTGTGGGCATACATACATAATTATATGTGTTACGAAATTCTCGGTGACTGCCTGAACTGACTGTGGTGTAGGAATAAGGAGAAAAGTGGGGAGAATCTTAAACAAACAAAGATTGAGTTTCGTTCCAGTTGAACTTTTTTTTCTGGGCCTCCCCCCTTCCCAAAGAAAGGCTAACGAAGGAGGTCAATTAAAGTGATTAATAGCTTAATTTATAAGAGACTCAACGACGAAGAAATACTCACAACTTATAGGATCATATAGGGCTCGGCGCAGCCTACTACAGACTTTCAACAGAGATTTCCATATAGAGTTCAGAGCCTATATTTGTGTACTGTGTAGATAGATATATATAGTAA
The DNA here is from genome assembly GCA_034695245.1 of Dicyrtomina saundersi. NCBI lineage: Eukaryota > Metazoa > Arthropoda > Collembola > Symphypleona > Dicyrtomidae > Dicyrtomina > Dicyrtomina saundersi. Next base: position 3,110 of record JAQFZE010001820.1, on the reverse strand, counting down.
ATTGCACTACGTACATACATATATCCCTAAACGCATGTAGAGTAAGACAGTGGGTAGTCCTCCTCCATTCATAGAGACGAAAAAGAGGGAACTGGAATGCAATGGAAATGCAATGCAATTCATCTAATTCCAAATTTCAAAGGTTTCAAGTGCCTCATCGTCATCGTCAGGACGAACTTGTTTTTCTCTCTTTTGTGGACGGTGGTTTTTTTTTTGCGGCATTAGTTTTGCTGCTACTACTGCAATTTTCTAGCTCAGCATATCGAATCCGTCCAATGAAAAAAATAGAGTCAATCGCTTAGCATGGAGTTGGATCGTAGGATCGTCCAAATTGTAGTGAAAGTAGGTAGGTACTTACGTACATGTATCGAGAATGATACTTGGATTGGTTTAAGTTTTTGCTTTCATTTTTGCATTAAGAGTAAGGATGACGATAAGACTTGAGATGCAATATTAGGAAGGGGATACAGGGAACTGGATTAAGGAATTGGGATGAATTTCTGCTCATTTCCAGTTCTCAGTTCAAATCTTGATCTCCCTTCCTTCCGTCTTTTATCCTTCAGTCTTTCCAGATAAAGATTAACTGTGGAGAGTCGGATGAAGCACCTAGATGTAGATTTACAATACAACCGCTTATATTTACGCAATAGAGGGATCAGATGAAAGGACGAAAAAATTGTGAGAGTGAAAGTCTTATACATGTATCGCCGTGCCTACATGTGAAGTTCCTACCGTCGCCGTCGTCTGCAGTCTATGTAAGAAATGGACAATGGACATGCATATAAATAAGGTATAGGTAGCTACCCACATGTATGAGCCCCCCTCCTACACATGTTAAGTTTGGGTAGACTGGTAGACTGGGTTAGTCGTTTAGTTTTTGTTAGCCGTATTTGAATTGGGTTGGGGGACCGACTCTGAGTAGAGAGAGATCGAGCTAGAAAACAGACAAAGATGGAATAAAATAGAGCCACGCCAAATCCAGAGAGTTCCCTGTCAGTCTCTTCGTGTATTTCATTAAATAGTCTCTTGAACTTTCCACACAGTTGTATGCACGGGTAAAAAAAAGTTTAATGGAAAAAAATCTTGATCTTGAGTTACAGCCACGCCGCCAATGCCAACGCCAACTCAAGTACAAGGCATATAGGATCCAGTCAAAACAGAAACACACATAACATAACACAACACAACAGACCAAGAACCAAAAACCACGAGTTCATATTGAAATGGTGATCTCTCCTCAGATACTTGAGACGATCAGATGATAACTGATCACACAGTACATAAAGACCCACATAAGGGAAGGGAGACTTCCACAGCGTTCTACACACACTCAGATAAAAAAAACGTACACACATTCTTTGCCAAAATATACGAAACAGGAGTTTTTTTTGGAGATGAACCACATCACTAAAGAATACAACATCATCCATAATCCAGATCTACATCAACATCCAGATCCAGAGCACAAATTACCATTACACAATTGAGCCCATGCCTACAGCCACAACTACAACAGCTTTAGAGTTAGCGATGGAAAAAAAACAAAAGACAAAAACGGTATAGCTATATATATAGCACTATAGTGAAAAGCTGTGGTGGTTGATTGTACTATGGATCCAACTTGAGTAGCAAGACCACATTTCATTTTCCCGCGTAGTAAAAAGTAAAAAAAACAAGGCGATATTTTTCTGCACCTGGAGAGTTTCTTTTGTAATTCCCTATAGGTATAGTTAAACATGTATTATTTTGATTACAAGGTTGAAATCAATACGGAGCGCTAAAGCTCACTATCTGTAAAATGTAGATGGGTATAGGTACTATATGGTAGCTATATTATTGACTAAGTAAATTCTTGAGTATTTTGTAAATTATACAAAAGCATGTCGTGCGGAATTTGCATTTTTAAATTGAGTACTACCATGTACATCTATAGCTATAGATGTCTCAATGGACATAAATGAAAAGGATACGGGATTTCTATACGTAAATGGAATAACTGAATGTCTCATGCTCATAGGCGTATAGGTGGTATTCCTAATAGAAATTTAAATTTTGTAATCACCCAAAGGGTGGAAGGGGAAGGTGTAATATGCTTGCGGATGGTGATAATCAAGCTTACTCTATATATATATGTTTGATTATCTTTGGATGTTAATTATCCCCACCTTGTGGAATTTAAAGATGAAAGTTTCTTCAAAACATTTCGTTTTTCTCACTCTAAATGTGATCCCTGGTCCCTGTAGACGCAGTAGACAGTAGACAGTGAATTTCAAGGAAGATGCACCTTGGAAGCTTCAAATTATATTATGGGAAGTGTTTTATGAGAAGCAGAAGCCCACGTATCAAAAGTTCTTTATACCTACATATTATATGGTCTGGGAGTGCTCAAGTTTGATTTAAGTCTTGGCTCCGCGTCTTGTTTCATCACCCTCATCGCAAGTTAAGTTTGTTTATGAGGATGAGGTTTTAACGCGTTTTCCTGTTTTAGTTTTGAGTAGATTTCAAGATTTCTCTTGCGCGCTCGTCCAGGTAAGAAAGATATATTACGATGCAAGTGGAAGTACCAGGAAAGTTCCTTTCTTTCGTGTCTTTCATTGGGATCTTGTAGGACGAAAATTAAAGATTATAATGTGTATCTACTACACTGTACGCTTCCAGGTGTAAGCTTCTAATCATGCACATATGGTTATAGAATAGAGTACATGATAGAACCTTACGCTATTTTATGCACTATGCTAGTAACGAGTGCTAAATGTAAGTTTTCATAAACTTAAGGTAGCTTTTTGATTTGATTTTTTGTTCACTTGGACGCATGGCCTTGCCATAAATTTAGTGGCCTGTAATATGGAGAAATGTATTGAAAAAATAAATGCCGTGGATAAATGTGCATATGAAGATTTTTTTAGCAAAACGGGTCAAGTCCATCAATGCAAATTTTATAGGAAAACCGAATAATAAATATAAAATGACAGGATTCTTTTTTTGAACTCAATTTTTTTCTACAGGTACTGTAGAAAAACCAGTGCAGGTAAAACCAGTACAGGTTGGTCTGGCGGTTAATTAGTTGGTTGATTCCTTCTGGTTAAGCAACAGTCCAAGCGCATTCTGAA
>JAQFZE010001819.1:0-16467 GCA_034695245.1 Dicyrtomina saundersi | reverse complement strand
CATCCGTAAGGGATGTCACTTAAAATAGCTTTCTTTTTGGATCCACCCACTCCCATGTCATCACCTTAACCACTGCATAAATGGCTACCTTTATCATGGATGACATCAAAATAAAACTAGACCCAATGGCCCTATCGATGACATTATTTATGGACGATCCTTTTTTACTAAAGTTATACGTAGTTTGTGTTTTACTTTGACGTTGCTTAGAGATTTTGTCCAAAATATACTAAACCAACAACTACAGGTAATTTCAATTTGTGAACGTAACCTTCGCGTCATAACGTGTAAAATTCAAATATTTAGTTCCTTAATAATCGGCCGTGTGTCAGTGAAGGATGGTCCATCGACGATGTCACCCAAATTATTTTTTAGGACACTCCCACCCCCACGTCATTACCTTAACATTACGCTAACAGCCATCTCTATCATGACATGTCATCAGTAGTCGACTATAGACCAAATCACCCCACCCTTGAAATAATTTATGGACGATCCCTCACAGTAATATTGAAGTAGCTAAGGCTAATAATATCCGGTAATAGTACACGTTATTTTTTTAAACTGAAGCTCTTTTAATCGTCCCTATTCCTGACCTGCCACTTTTGCTTCCTGCAGCTGATTTATCTCCAAATTGAATTTAATTCAAAAATTACTTCTGTAAACAAAGGAGTAACGTGGTACAAATAAGTGCATTAAACATAATTAACAATTAAACTACTAATTAATTGTCATTAAAAATTGGGATCTAAACCCGCAGCATGGTTTGAATGTTTGACTTGGACGGAAACGATCAGTTGATAATTCTCAATAGTATGTAAATACAATTCAGAAATACGAAAAAGGATGCATCCAAAATATATTCCACTTTGGAAGCAGGACTCAGACATCTGCTATCAATTATTTAATTATTTGTGACCCGCGTTTCAAATGTGTTTAAATGTCAACATTTTTGTTAACTCAGAATGAAAATTGCTCTCATTAATTAGATTCATTGGCTGCTCGGGAATTCGTAATAATTTCATACAAATATCAGATGCATAGATATCGCGAGTAAAGAATCAAAACTGCTTATATGCAATTTATCTATAATCAAAATTACCTATGTCAAAAAACAGTTAAATAGATGTTCAGTGTTTCACGCAAAATTTTTTAAGTGTGTGTTTTTCTCAAACAGTAAAATGTTCTATTTACCTATTTTCTACAAGTGCAAAATAATCTGTTTACATGTTATTTCAGAAGAACAAATTGTTCTATTTACGTGTTTTTAAAACGCTCAAAAAGTGTAATTGCAGATAATAAAAACGTCTCATTCGCAACAGGAAAAGAAGTGTAACAGTGTTTTCCGGTTTTTGTTGTAAAGCAGTTAAAATTCGTTGACACAGGGAACAATGAAGATCGTCACAACAACAGAAAATATCTTGAAAATACGCAAACTTTCACGCCGCTCAAATTTTGCTTTTAAATTGTAGAGCTATTATGTATTATATGGTTACACAAAACGTCTTTTGGGAGACTAAAATAAAAAAAAATGACTTTGTTTATTTTGTCGATTTGATTTCGAGTTTAAAAATTGTTCATTTATTGGGGCAATCAATTTGAATTTGTGGTTTAAATAAAATTTTATTTATGGGTCTACAGTGTACAGTCTTGTAGCCAAAATTAAATTACATTTTTTACTTGTTTCAGTTTCACTTTGAAATCACTTATGTAATTAATTATTAACTACTTATTAGATTAAATATTCAGCTTGTGTTCTTATGAATTAATTAGGAATTTTCTGGATTTTTAAATTGTATTTAATGGCAGCTGACCAGTAAGATGAGGGCTCGTTGATTCAGTTGATTTCCTGTAGCACGCGTGTCTGAATTACCATTGCGTCCTTCAAGGACTAGCATACTCTTGAGGAAAGATCCGAATGGCGTCCAAGTTAATAAATTCAAATCCTGCAAAATGTAAACAGAGAATGAGCTGTAACTGCATTATATCCATCCACAGGTGCTCGCGATTTGGCGGTTAATGCTAATCTACACAAAAGGCTTAAAGCAATACAGTCGTATCAGTATTACGGATCGTGCATAAATTACGTGCTACAAAAATTGGAAATTTTAAACCCCTGCCCCTCCACCTTTTCTCGTATGTACGCTTACGTAAAAGGATAGGGAGCTTGAACCCCTATCCCCAAGACGTAACACGTAATTTATGGACGCTTCAAATATAACAGTGTCTTGTACGACAACTCCTATGCTTAACAAAGTCAAAGTCAGAGTGAATGAAATATTTTACAAATGACTGAATAATTAATTACTCAGCATCATTCTTGTTTCTTGACAGAGGAAAAACAAAATGTAAACGTGTTAACCAAATTGTTGATTGAGGGAAACGGTGGAGATGAAGCTGGTATTGCTGCCTCGTGACCACTCTAATTTTATTGCTAAAAAGAATCGAAATCAAGCTGGAGCTAAAATGATCTATGTCAAAAACAAACTTAATTAGACACATGTGTAAAATTTGAGTTGTCAGTTTTTGAAATGGTCAAAATATTTCACTGTATAAAACAGCTCATAAACCAACGTTAACATCTCCTTGTGGATTCGACAACCTACAACATTTACACTGGGTGATACAGTAGCGAAAACAATTGAGAAATTATTTGATCAGCGTCAAAGTTTAGCAAAAGAATTTCTTGAAATAAGTTTTAAGAGGAGAATCGGACCGGATTCTTATGGCAAAAATCGAATTAATCGTTTTTCTAAATTATTTTAATCTCAATGTAACTTAAATGAAGCACTGCGGATTTCAATCTCACTAAATATATTTACTCAATTAAAACGCATGGCATTTATTACATCAGAATTTACAAAATGAATTCTTCAGTTTGAAACTAGCTTCTTCAGTTTCATTTTGTATTGCATTCAACAACAATCTCACATGACAGATGATGCTATTCATGTAACTTCAAATATGCCTCACTTAAAGTGTTAAACGCACAATTTTAATTCGTACATATTTTATATGCTTTTTTTTTATGCTTTTATTGCTCTCAATAACATATCATATGATTCTTTAAATTTCTTATAAATTCACGAAGCACCTCATTAACCTGCATCACAGCCAATTACATTAAATAATCAATATCCACATCATTCCTATTCACGGCATAACTAGTATAAACTGAGGTCGCGCCATCCTTGAGAGCTGAATTTAGAGGGGACGAATAAATCTTGGGGACGAATAAATCATTGTGACAAATAAATAGGGAAAATTTTAATGTATGAATTTCACGCCGGTTGGTTAATTATTAGTTGTATATGTAGTAGTATATTGCAGGTGATTGAAACAAAGCCTCCGTCTCCTGGCATTTTAAAACATCAATGAAAACGTAATGCACTAAAAACATGTGTAAATACATCATTTTGCGCTCTTGCAAAACATATAAATGAAACACTTTGCAATTTTCTAAAACACCACACTTTCTTCACTTCCGCCATTCAAGGTTCAAATTTGGAAATTTAAGTTTTGTGAATTATTTAAAAAGTGGAGCATTAAATAAGAATCGTATTAAACTACGAGTAATTTAACTCAAAAACAAGTATTCTACTGCCTCCGGTTCGACGTTCGGTACTACTGGCAATGTACAATGTAACTGGATAGACTGTGTAAATAATAAGGACAAAGTTTAACGCCGGTCTTGTATTTTTAAGGGCGTTATTAGGAGCATTAAATTGTAGGACGTAAAAGATAATCAAGGACTTTTGCAGTATTTCAGTCCACACTTTTATGTTGTAGGTGATACGTGAGACTGGAGACCTTACCAATCTGCGTACTGTCATACTGCCAAGTCAATTGAATTCTTTTCGTTTAATATGCACTACTAATGTAAACCAAATATGTAAATACCATGAGCACGCAAGTACTTATATCGTGGGGGAAAAATCACAATGAACAATTTCTAAATTAAGGTAGAATTAAAATTGACTATGTCAAAAAACACTGAATAAGATTAAGAGCGTCAAATGTTAATTACAATCTTTTTGAAAGATGCAAAATGTTTTATTTACCCATCTTCGTCTTCGTAACGAAATGCTCTTTCTGCTCCAAGTAAAAACAATGTGTAATTAATACGAGATTATTTTTACTAATCACAACAAAATTCATCGTCAGGTCAAGTTACAAATTAAAAATGACAACATAAAACCCAAAATATCTACCGCCTTTCTTCTAATAGCTCCCCCCGGGAGTTACCAGGGAGTTATGCGACACGGGTAGTATTACAAGAAATACGGTACATAGGAAAATAAAAAGTGGCTCGCAGACTCACAGTGTCGTAAAAAGTGGAGAGAATAAGATTCTCGACTTAATTCCGTTGCCCTACTCGCAGTCGTGTTTACTTCACAGGAGCAGCCGAGCAGCTGTGGAATGTGTAGCTATACGAATCCATTTGTGGCTGAAACTGGTAAACAAACAATGCGCCTAATACCATTTAGGTAGCTTAAATATCATTTAAATAAAATTTGCATTCCACGTATTACACCCACATATGGATTACGTCTGGCTCGACACTGAATTGATGAACGACCTTCGTAGATTAGTTTCCTACTGCAGCTACATGATAAGGCTCCAAAGTTTAGCTCAGTTCAGTCGTCTGTCTTGTGTATGGGAGGCCTCATGCAAAACAAATCTGTTGAAATGAACATAATGAGTGGATCAATGAAACTTTTAATATATCACACAGCTGCCGTTGCCCCACTGTCCACTGTCCACCACTATGCGACCTTCAGTATTAGACTGAATAGAAACACGCAATTTTCTGTCCCGTCTGATCAATGCATAATTCATAATATGCCAATTAACGTAATTTGTGGAAGTCCCCCAACCTAGATGCATTCCAGTGTTTGCATTCAAGTGAATAATAACTGCCTGAAAAATATTTAAATGATGTTCGGACGGCGGCTGAGCCGAAGGAATGTTATCTAAAACAATGAGTGGAAGCTCCCAAGAGGAGCTCCGAACATAGGGTACAGGAATTTTTACATTTAAAAGGTGAACCGTATTTCACTTCTGGTTTTCAATACACATTACATACTGTTTAGGCGTTTTACTTTCCACGATGTTAAAGTGGGAATTTTTGCTTTGGCGAATTAGCTAAAACGTTTTTTCTATTTTGCTATGTTCACTGGAAGAAATACGGGATTACTGTAAACACCGCCCCCTGAAACTAAAACTTAAATGATTAAAAATTAAAACCTGATTCTGGTAATTTCCAGTGAATGTGGCTTTAAAATCTTCCTTATTTTCTACTTACACTTAATTAACCGGATTTAACTGAAAAGCTTTTGCAGTACCAGCTGATAAAACTTTGTCAGTATTCTGTTCTAAAATATGGAATATTTGAATGCTGTAAATTACTCACTATTTATTTTTCACTTTTTTTCAATAAAACGAGAAAGAGCTCAAAATGCAAATACAATTTTTAATCCTAATTTTTAGCAATTGTTTAATATTTCTAAGCACAATTTTCAGACATTATGTAAAAACCAATGACCATTTTAATATGGTAAGAAATAAAAAATATATTTGAAATAATTATCTGATGTTTTTTCAAAATTTTAAAAGAATCGGAGTGGGTTCATAAAGTTCATTTTTTCAAAATTCAAAATTTTATTTGTTTTTAATGGTCACTGTTATAAGGAAAACAAACACTAACTGAAACAGTTGAGCAAAAATTTGAATGTACGAGATTTTTTAAAGTGCAGTAGAATTCTATCTACACGTTTTTCAAAATGCAAACTGTTCAATTAACATGCTTTTATTTTATATGCTGAGATTTAGCCTTTATTAAGTATCTAATGAAACGGTCATGTACATGTCCGTCATTTGGACTCGGTTAACAGGTCACATTTTTACACGTAATTCCATGAAGCTACGTATAAAACGTTCCAAATTTGAGCAGGCGGAGTCCGATTGTTTTCTGTTACGATTGGACTAATCATTTGTTATTAGAGGTATCGGCTAAATAAAGCCACGTGGAAACGCGTGGAAGCGTAAGTGACCCGTATCTGACAGTTCTTGTGAATTGCATTAGTTTTTAAAACCTGCAAATATCAGCTGCGAAGAAATAAAACTACTCTCATTTAAGATTATTAAGACTACAAGTAAAATCTGCCATGACAAAAACAAAACCAGATACATGCGACTAATGCACAAAGTTTTGATTACTAGTTTTAAAAAGTGCAAAATGTACTATTTCCATGTTTTTGTATAAATAGTCTAAATATTCCACTGACCCCATTTCAGAATTAACATATGGTTCTAATATTTATGTGAACAATTCATTTTGTTTCTAGTGGAAAATAATAAAGTATAATGAAATGAGGTTGGTTCTTTACTAAAATCTTTAGTAAAATGAAAACAGCAATAATTAAAACAAAAGCTTTTGTCAACATTTCCAGCAATGTTTCCCCGTTTGAATGAAACACTAATGTTCCCTGATGTAGCTTACAATGAGAATTAATCTTAGCATCAATTCACATTCAGTCCTCTACATCTAACACAATTAATGTCTTTTCAGGTATTTCCACTTCAATTCAAGATGACACAGACAGACTACCTGTAAGATACAAATTTACCATTGCCAATTTGTGTTCAGCTATTTCACTCTATACGTATTGCAGTTTCTATAGTGTTTGGTGTTAAGTATTACCTGTGACCCTAATTTACGAACGTTTTTTAATAAGGCTTGAATCCCAAAAAAGTTATGTATAAACAATAGTAAAGCTTGCTACGACTGAATTTCGTAGTACACCTCTAAATTAAAAAATTAAAGTCTATGAGGTCATTTTCGGTTTTCACAAACATAACCAGACCGGATTTTTCCGGGCTTCCATTTTTTTCTGAGGGAAGAATCAAGAAGACACATTTTCAATTTAAGTCCTAGACATTATTTCAACCCAAATTAAAAAGTATTTATGTGATAACTGGTAATAGCAATATACCCTCCGAAAGCATCCTACAGAGCTTTTTCATTGATTTTTGACGACATTGTAAACTACTATGAAAATGGAAGAGGAAATTGTTAAATTATTTATTAATCTTACCCGCTTTCCTTGAAGATTACAAATTAAAGTAGGCTCTTGGTACATAAATAAGCTTCCAAATGTTAAAAGTGCAACGTCCATGCAAAAGAGTCAAGATTTTATCACTAAGCCCTAATCTCATTTATTTTTGACGACAGCAGGCACTGTAATGACGACATTTTGATCCAGTCAACAACCCATGCAACTGAAACTAGTAACTAAATACAACATAATACCCTGTAAAGAAGCATCCACAAATAACGGTATTAGTCAAGTTAGAGGGTCTTCTTGGCCATGGATGACGCCGCCCGTTTTATTTACACTATATTCTAGCTGACTACAGGGGTTGAAAAACAAAGATTTTTCAAAGACATCATTTAAGAACTATCCCTAACTTAATTTTCATTTAAATTGCTGTAATACTCGTGCACAAGAAGATTAACAGGGATTAAACTGTCGCAGATAAGTTTAAAGTAATAGTCATCCATTTGGGCTATATAATAAATACACATATATTTTTAAAATTAATTCATCTAAACAATTATTAGGGTGTTGCTGTTGCGCAACATGTGGCGGAAAATCAGAAAAAAACTCGTGAAGCTCCAAGTCCACCCACTGACCTTAGTGACAATAAATGCCTTGTGGAAAATTGCATCGCTTGTGCAGAGTCAAAACAACTCATTCAATATTTAATTTAGACTAGGATTAAACTATGCTATGTACAAACACAAAATCAGAAGTAGATGCACCAATTTAAAGCGGGAACTTACCATAAGAAATGGCCCAGAAAATACTGAAAATACTGCCACATGTTTTTAAAAAGTGAAAGTTAGTGTTTTAATTAACACGTTTGTAAAAATTCCAAAATGTTTTATTCGCAAGCTTTAAAATTGCTCTGTTCTATTACCTTACTGTTTAGTATCAACGTATATTAATATTGTTGTATATAGATTGTTTTGGTTTCAGCTCAAAATATTCCCATGGGTGATTTTTTAAATCTTCACAGACGATAAAATTTCTTTGAAGTAGCTTATTGCTAAATAAGGAAAACAATATTTGTAAATATTGCAATAAGTATCAAAAAAGTCAAAATGCACTCGTGATAAGATTAAACGGAGGGACCTTCTTTTACTTGAGTTGAGTGTTTCAGCCGGTGTCAATGTGAGCGACAATGGACAATCATGTACATAATGCGTCTATTTAAACCGAGACTTTGCTGGAGTGCTGCAGTGTAACCTCTTCAGTCCTACTCTCACACTACAACTGTCCACATCAACTTTTATTTACTTTGTAAGTTTTTTATTTCAACATTTAATTAAAAACATTATTACTACATATATTCATTTCAGGCTTTCGAAAATGAAAGTTTTAACTAGAGCATAGGTTTTCCTTCTGCATACCACTTTTAGATTTGAGCTCTTATTTCAAAACGTACAACGAAATCAATCTACAAGATGAGGCCCACAAGAGTTGGCACCTGTCTACACTTGTGTTTAGTTGTTTCTGTTCTGGTCGCAGTTGCAACGCAGTTTGCTGCGGCTCAAGTCACCGTGAGTTCATAAATAACTTTAATTTTAGTTTAGTTTTCCTTGATTTAAATTTAATATCTGTTTTATAGTTTGTAAAAATTAAATGCGTGCTTAAATAATTATTAAATAGTAACATGTGTGCAAAGAGACAAGAATTCTCTTTTGTACGTTTAGCTAAAACTAAAAGAGGTACAATTAACACAAATCTTGATGCTGAAAGCAATTATATTATAGCGTTTTGTAATTTTTTGAAGCGCATGAATACAAAATATCCTACTTTTCAAAAACAACATAAAAATACGATGTTTTTGCATTTTAAACAACGTAAATGGAGTTGACAAAAGCTCCTATTAATTAATTCAGGTTTCCACTTTCTATTTCTGTGAACGTTTCACTTGATTTGAGTTTAATTAATTACATGCCGCCCGCCTTGACGAAGCCCCACTGCCACATGACTTCTATCCACGGGGTTTAAAGGATACTAAAAGCGCACAAATATGAGGATTACGATGGTGTCATGTCAAAGGGGAGTGGAGGTCAATTGGTCCATTGGTGTAACTGTAAAGAGTGTCAGAAGTCGTCCATGTAATAAATGTCAATATTTTTTTTGATTTTAGTGTGAAAATAGGCCGTGTGAAGATGATCGGGAATGCTGCGAAGAATTTATCTGTAGACATGAGGAGCCTGGGATGAATGACTTCTGTATACCGGTGAGTTTGTGATGCATATAAATATGAAATGAGGTTCTACAGAGATGCAATTAAATTCCCTATGGGGCAATGTAACCCTTTGTTTCTTGGCATTTGTTTAATGTATTGATTTGCACTTTTATGTTACTTCGTGTTGACCAGGAGATAATAAGGACAACAGAATCACAACTGGTTCGTAACTTTACAAACTTTATTTCCTTTAAGTACTACTTCGCCGTGTGCATTCAGTGACAATGATTTTTTGAATTTGTAAATAAATTTTAAATGTCTGCGAACAGTCGAGCTGAGTCACATCCACTTGGTTGTGACACTAAAAGTAAAATATACAAAAATTACAATACCATGATGCTCTCAGCATTAAATAGAACGATATTTTTACTTTTATAAAAATCCCAAACGTCAAATTTTAGACTGAAAGCGATACAAAATTGTTTTCTTTTGCCCCATTAAAAAGGAGTTACCTATGTAAACTTTTGCCAATACACTTTTTAAGCACAGCCAATCCTAAAGCATGATTTACAGTGGGACTTGTGGCAAACGTGTGCCAGTATTTGCTCCACTAACAACTAATTGAGCTGCAAATTACTCATTTTTTTTCTTTGCATTAGTTTGTAGATATGTGACATGACTTGAGTTTTAAAGTATTAGGTATGTAATTGTTTCAATCAAATCTCCCGTCTAATTGTTTTAGTGCTTCTGGCAGCCATGCCTAATGAACCTGCCAAATTAATTCCAATTTTTAAAGTGTAAGTTTGACTTTTAAGTTGAGTTGTTTAAGTTGAGCTTATGGAGGAATCACACACTTTGTAAATGCTTTATTCAGCACCATTGAAATTGCAGTATATTCAAAAAAGACAAAGTCAAAATATTTTTTCTTTATTTTAGAAATGGAGGTGGGAGTGCTGTGGAGATGAGGGAATTAAATTAAAGGGCATAGTTAGAAAGGGAGGCGCATAGTCCTTGGTCAAGAAAAAGGATAAATTTAGATATGTACGCATACGGCAAATCGTCGCTAATGTAACTATAAATTATAAATGTGTCTTTTTTACGATGAATTTAGTGTAATAAAAATCCTATTTTTTGTGATGATGAGCAGACGCCGCGGAGGTCGCGGATTGTTGTCCGGATAAATGCACAACAATCGTTGACATCCTTGGTATAGTTATCAAGACTTGTGAGGTGAGTTTAATATGAGCGTAATTAGATAATGATTTTTCAAGGAGGTGCAACACTATTTCTTTATGAGGCCATAAAACCCTCTGAATTTCTTCCTTGGCGTTGTTTTCAATGAATTGTCTCACATTTATTGCATTCTTAGTAATGGCAGCATCCTATTTCATCTGGCCACCAAGTTTCCAGTATCGACGATCAACTACACCTTCTTATCGCGAGGAAATGGTCACCTATTTTTTTTTAATACTATATATACGATATTTGTGATCTAACTGTAACATTGTGGCTTGTAGCCATACGATTGCTAAGCAGCCGTTGTTATCTTTGATATGACGAACGAACTATCCAATATTACTGTTGTGCACTCACCTTCTAAAAATGAATAAATATGTCATTACAAATTAAAATTTAAAAATTACTTAATCCTTGCATTTTATTATGGATGTGACTCTTCAGATCTGATTTATTTTTCACCCGTATTTTTTAGTTTGTGTACTTCCCTGTATCTTTCCGTTTCAGGGGGTGAAAACCCGTTCATTATAAAGCCTATGCATGCATTTATTCTTTTAACGCATAATTATGCTTTGACAGCTGCTATCTAACAAAGTAAAAACACACATAACTGCGCTAGTGAGAATTCGAACTGACAGCGTTCTATTTTGAACTAAAATAAAAATATGGCATCTACAGAAAATCAAAATATTTTAATCCTAGAAACATGTATGTACACCATCTTGCACTTTTGATAAGTATAAAAAACAATTACGTTGCACTGTTCTTAACTTTAAAATAATACATTTGCCACTTTTAAAAAGTATGCACAAAATATTTTGCAATTTTGCAAAACGTGTATATTGAACATTTCGTACTTTTAAAAATCTTGCATATAACATATTTTGCATATTTTACAAACTTGAAAATATCACACATTTCAAAAGCATTTAAAAATAGAACATTTTGCACTTTTGTAATTGTCGTAATGAACCTTTTTTGTCTTACATTTCACCTTTGTAGCCTAATATTTCATGTTTGCTTAAATTGAAATGCTTTGTTTGGATTTTTCACTCGCGCTTCACAACAAGCACACATTTACTTTGGGTCAGACTCGATGCAACTTTTATTAAACAAAAATACGGGTTCTCAGAAAATTGATTGCTTTATAGTTTCGAATAAACTTGAGTTCAAATTCAGTTCACACGTAGCAGTTTAACATGTTGATAACTCATCTGAAAAACTCCGAAAATAGGGTCCAATATCAACTAAAAAATGAAAACGTTAAAAATAAAACTAAAGCAAATTTTTCTTCAATTTTAATGCAGCTTAGTGGATCCCAAGTTATCAATTTTTAGTGTTAGCAGGAGAAACTTATTGTGACTGCTTTTCAACTATTTTAAACACCTACATATTAAAACAATTTCTATTAGAAGACAAGTCATGCATGCAAGTAAATTCGATTTATATTTTAATTCCCGCCTATTGAATATGACGTAAATGTAGACTCTTATAAATCAAAGTAAAAGTTATAAAAAATATTTTTCGCTAAAATCAAAACATTAGCTGTCAAAAAATAAACATTAATTATTATTTAATTATCATCTTAAAAGATCGTGAATAGACTGTTTTGACACTTTTCAAAAATAGGAAAAACAGCTTTTTTTGCACTTTTAAAAATCAAGTAAATAAATTATTTCAGAATTCTTAAAACAAGTATGGAAATGGAACACTTTAAATTAAAAAAAAACATTACTCAATGTATTTGGCACTAATCAAAAACAAGCAAATGTAACATTTTGCATGTTTTAAAAAAAAAATGGAATTCTGACTTTTTGTATTGTTGAACGGTCTTTACTATTAACGAGATGCACATTACGTTTAAGTTTAATCTCTATAGAAACGTTGTTTTGATATAGCTCATTCTAAATCTTGCTAAAAATGTATTTAGGTCATTTTGATTCTTATCAGTCGATGCAAAATACCACGATTAAAAGTGAGAAATATCTGTATTTGGATTATATAAGGTTAATTTAGTAGTGAAATCCGGATATCCATCAACAATTTATCTATAGATATTTTCAAGTTATCTATAGACAAAGTTTTGTCAAATCGGAGTTCATCTATAGATAATTTGTCTATAGATAGGTTACCCATGGATAAGTTGGTAGTGAAATCAAGGCATGAGTAAGGCACAGAAAAGGGTAACTTTTGAATTTTGAATTTTGCTAGAAATTCAAGTTTTGTGAATTATTAAAATGAGAATTATATTTTATTACGTGTAGTTTTAAACAAAAAATATTGTACTGCCTCCGGTTTGACATTCGGTACCATTGGCAGTCAGGCGCGGATCCAGGGGGTGGGCAAAAGGGCACGTGCCCACCCCAGAATAAAATTTTTAACACATGCTAACATAGGGGTATTTAAAACAAGATGGCCGAAATGAATGTAGTGCCCACCCCAAAAGTTTTTCCTTGATCCGCCACTGTTGGCAGTATAAAAATGTTACAGAATGATGGACTGTATGTAAATAATGAGGACAAAGTTTAACGTCGCTCTAATATTTTTTAGCGCGCAATAGCGTGAATGGGTGGACGGAACGTAAAAGATAATCAAGGATCGCAAAGTGTTTTGACAATATTTCAGTCTATACTTTTTAATTTATGTTGTTTGTAGGTGAGACGTGATACTGGAAACCTACCTCCCTGCATACTGCCAAGTTAATTGGATTTTTTTCCTTTTAATATGCTTTATTAATGCAAATCAAATGAATAGCATTAGCACGCAAGCATGTTGTGGCCGAATAATCACAACGGACAATATCCAAATTAAGTTAGAATTAGAATAGGCTATGTCAAAAAATACTCAATAAGATTAAGAGCGTAAACTGTTAATTACGAGCTTTTTGAAAAGGGAAAAATGTTTTATTTACATGTTTTTTAAAAGTACAAAATGTTTTATTTGCATGTTTTGAAAAGTGCCCAAAATAGCCCATTTACATTCTTTCAAAAAGTGCAAAATGTTCTGTTTGAATGTTTTTAAAAAATACAAAATGTTCTACTTGCTTTCAGGACCATGATATTTTAATATACAGGGTGAGCCATTTATTTCCGAAGATTCTAACAGGCTATAAAAGCCAAGTTTATCATTCGGATAAAACGAGCAATACACAAAAATAAAGACAATTTTTGGGAGATTTGTTTGACACCTCACTAATCCAAATCGGTTAAGGATAAGTTGCAAAATGGCCTTTTAAATTTTTAATTTTCGAAATTTTAAAATTCAATTTGGTGAATGTTTAGATGTTTGCCGGATTTTTTCTGTGGGTAAAGTCTTCATTGCATTTTGCATTACGCTTTCATTTTAAATCAAAGTTTTTAAAACATAATTTTAGGATTGACCAAAATATCTATAAGCTGTAATTTTTGTTAGTTAAGCCATTTTGTAACCAATTCTTGGCCGATTTTGATGGATGTGGTGTCAAACAAATCTCCCAGAAATGGTCTTTATTTTTGTTTATTGTGCATTAAAATCAAAGGATAAACGTTGAAATTATGGCATGTTAGAATCTTCGGAAATAAATGGCTCACCCTGTATGTGTAGATACTAAAAAAAATAGTTCTTTTTGCTGTTAGCTTTAAAAATTAAAATTGATCTACGAAGGCTTTCCATCTCTTTTATCGGAAGCGTTTGTGGGAAATTGCGAATAAATTTACCTTCTCAGGTTTTACGATTTATTTTACTTTTAAATGATAAACGAACATAATAAAAACTGTGAAACTTGAATTATTTTAAACGCTATGTAATTTGAATGAGGCGGCTCCTTTTTCCACTCGGATTTCAAGCTGGAATAAAAAATCAAGTTTTGTAATCTACACAAAGCACAGAAACAGAACCAGCGAGCAATGCTAAACCAGCAACAGCACCAGTCACACATCGTTAACGACAGCGATATGACATACTATATTAAAAATTCAGTCAATAAAATAAATTTGGAATTATGTGCTATGACTAAAGCAAGGGCCTAATCATTATGCAGGAACAACAAGTATGGGATCGTCTATAGATGATGTCATTGGTAGGGTCCGGGGGTTTAGTTGCATACATCGATGACATGCCATGTTAAAGATAGCCATTTAAGTAATGTTAAAGTTATGGCATGGGGTGGATGGGTGAATCCTTAAAAAGAGATAATTTTCGTGACATCATTTATGGGCCATCCCTATTACATAATAATTTCTTTCTCTAAAAAGGGTGTGTGAGGAACGTTACATAAGTTGAATTACGTAACTTATAAATGTAAATACTCATGGAATGGTTACCACACATTTTTGCTCAGTCAGAATTTAGTGACTGAAGCACGTTTTTTTTCGATAAGTTTTTAGAAAGTGAAAACTTGTTTTTTAAAAAATGGAAAAATTAAAATTAGTAATGTGGAAGAATTTTAAAATTCAGTGGCGGAATAAGGCAGCCACTTTGGCGGAAATCCTCGTTCCTGTCCTCCCCGTCTTGGCATTTCTAATCGCAAGATCTTTAGTGAAAGTGAAAACAATTCCTGAGGCGACGATCTACGAACCGTTTTCTCCGGAAAATGAAATTCCTCCAGTTGTTCGGAATATGTGTAACGTCATCTACTACGCCCCCTCCAACCCCCAAACTGAGAGCATTATGCGGCAGATCAAATTCAAATATTTTGATAGCCGAGGACTTGACTATACGTGTGAGTGTAATAATTACTTCGTTTTATTAACAAGGGATCGTCCATAAATCACGTCATCGGTAGGGTGAATGGGTTCACCTTGCTACTAAGGATATCCAAACGTAAAGATATAGCCATTTACGAAATGATTAAGCTTATGACGGGCGTCATAAAAATTGAAATTTTTGGATGACGTCATCTGTGCACGATCCCTTATTTATTTTTGATAATTCGTTTTCAGTGTATTCTAATGCAAATAAAATATTGTAAGTGGGTTTTAGGTAGGGAATTTAAATTGGGAATTAGTCTATAATAATGTGTGTAAAGTTGTAGGATTTGAGCGACCTGAAAAACTCATGAAAAGCTACGAAGAACGTTTTGGTGGAAGACCTTCCCGCGGGCAGCTAGCGAATAAAACACGGAGCGGAAATGGAGGCGGGATTTTATTGGCGGCGCTAATATTTGAAAATCTTCGAGGGAAGTCAATGCCGCTCGACATCCAGGTTTTAAGAATTCAAAATATTTTAAAAATCCCACACTAATAAAACTTATAACTTAAACGATGTTATAATATGACATTAAATTGCGGGGAAAATACATGAGGGATCGTCCCCAAATGACGTCATCGATAGGATCAATGGGTCTACTTGACCACTGATGACAACCTATGTTTAAGATATAGCCATTTACGCAATGCTTAAGCTGATGTCAGGGGGATCAAAGTGTCTTCAAAATTAGGATTTTTCGAAGACGTAATTTTTGGACGAACCTTTAGCTAACGTTGATGGTAATGGAGATGTTTTGAATTTTTCAAACAGTACACAATCAGAGTGTCGTCAAGCCAAAAAACTGAATACGACGCCTTCAAGGATCGCTTCCAGCTTCGACCAAATTGGTTCACGGAATTTAATTACCCAGTTGTTTCGTATCGTGGGCCAAGAACCAAGAAGTTTCCTCAAGGAGGTTTTCCAGGTCGCCATGCTTCGAATTTGCAAGTGTCAATGTGAGTCTTGTGTGTTGTGTGGCTTTTAACATTTAAATTTTGACTGGGGAACAGGTTACTTTGACGAAGGTTTTCTGTATCTGCAAAATGCAGTGGAGCGCACAATTACCGCGTCACTTTTGAACGGGGAGCAAACCAAGAAGCTGAAGGAGATGGAAATCCTGCTCAAGAGATTCCCGCATCCGGCGTTCAGAGAAGATAAGTTCCATTGGTTGATTCAGTCGAATTTCCCCTTCTTCCTCTGCTTCGCCTTCGTCTACTCCGCCATGAACATCACCAAAATGAT
>JAQFZE010001818.1:0-16467 GCA_034695245.1 Dicyrtomina saundersi | reverse complement strand
AAAAAACTTTGAATTTATTACATTTTAGAGGGCCAGTACAAGAACAGGAAAAATAAGAAAAAATACATTTGGGCCATTTGGGGTCAAGTACTAAGCAAATAAATAAAAATACGACGGATAGACTAAATAGAAATTTACATTTGGAATGCCAAGTAAAAATTGAAATAAAATAAATAATACGATCGAATAAAATGTACGTAAAATTAAAATAAATGTGGGTGTACGTTGTAAGTAAAGTCTAATGCGGTGGGTGGAACTCAAACTGAGTAAATTGTGAAATACAAGATATAAAAATATACAAATGGAAGGATATTATGTGAAATGGTTAAAATCTACACGTTGCTACGAATACAAAAATATACGAACTTTAGTAGGTACCCGTACCAATTCCATGCCAGGCCAGGCCAGCACCAGCACCAGGTACATGTTAATAGGAATGTGCAGCCAAATGTAAAAAAAGAAAATCACGAGAGTACAATACAAATACAACAATCGGCCAACTGCATCAGCCAACCCATAACAGAGATGCAAGCCAACAATTTTATTATATTATCCGTACACCACGTGCATGCTCTCCCTATATAATATACAGTCCACAAATATTTTTTTTTTAAATCCACACAATAATATTACGTCTAGTAATCTTGTATGTCCTGTTGTGGAACGCAGATAGTACATTTTGCATACTATGCGTGGCTTTTATAGACTACCTGTGTATACTTTACTCTGAATATGTGAGTACAAACAAGGACAGAAATGATAGCATTAATTTAGATGGACTCCAAAGTACCACAGTGAGAAAGTACACTCTTATTTCAAGTCCAATTAACTGACGCCGTTGCCCTCCCCATCTCATCCGCATCGGCCCATCGCACCAGACCAAATGAAAATGGATGCAAGATGGAATCTTGTAGATTTTTGAAATAAGAAGAGAGAAAAAAAATATATATAACGTCCACACAACAAACTTGAGAGAATCACCAAAGGAATGCAATGCGTGCCTCCTTGAGGGAATATTGTGGTCAAGAATCCTACACAAATTGCTACTCTCTGTACCGTAAGACTAAATTAATTACAACATTTTGATGCAGTAAATTTTGCCTTGTATGCCCTACGAGGGTGATCAAGATATTTTCCTACCACTCCATTCCACTGTATAGGACTTCAACTTCTCTCTCTCTCATCTCATATGTAATTACATAGAAAAACTACGTTCGCGTAGGAAGTACGAGAGGAGCACCAGGCCAGGACCAGGTGTGTTCCGTCCACTCCAATTTCACAATGTTTTACACACATCCGCGCAGTCCACAACACAACACAAAACTGCTACAGGATAGATTTACATATTAACATACATTTTTGAGATGACCTTACTTAAAGGGAAACTATCAAGTAGATTATGTATCTTCCAAAATTTCGCATGAAATAAAATATCTTTATGGATTTTAATTTGGACGAGTATGGAGTATGGAGATGTAATGAATGTAATGAAAAATAAAAATCAAGTTGTAAAAATTTCTGCTCGAATTTCTGTTTTGTTTAATAGGAATCTTGGCATTATTTATTCGTCATTTTTCTTAAGGTAATAATTAGTAATAATTACAATATTAATTACATCGCATTTGTTCGACGTAGAGCACAAGCTTCACTGTGTGCGAGTGCATCTTCCCATTTGTACATTTTACAACATAAATATTGTAGGAGGTGTTCCATTATAATCTTATGCTCTTTATATAATATAAGTATATATAGTTATATCAGTGGATATATAGTGCCAAGGAATATAGGTCTTGAAAATGTATGTAGATTTTTTTTTAAACTTGTAAGATTTGTGTGTACACAATATATGCGTCATATTTATTAAGTACAGTGAACGTGCACACTATAATTTTTTGTTTTGTTTATATGAGACCTTTAATCCAGGAGACTCTTTCTGTCAACCAGAGTGTGTATACATACTTGACGTTCAAAAGATAACCACATTTATTCAATGTTCCCACTCACACACACACACACACACACAACATCTCATACCGATACCGATACCGTACACACCATCCACAACAACAACTAAATTACAACGAATAACTCTCTCGCTCCGTCCACACTTTTAAATATATAATAATTACATAGTACAACTAGACTATAGCTAATAGTTATTACTTTACTTATAATACAATGCATGGGTACAACAGTTGATACAAAATCAAAACAAAAATCAATCACAGACTCAATGAAAAATGTATATCATTTATGTAGTGTATATTTTTATACATTTTAAAAATTATTATTTGTTGTTGTTTCTGTCTTTGGGCAACAACAATGACAACAAACCAACAATTGAAACACCGTTTTTTTTTCAACCTCCTCTTTACTGTAAAGCATAACTTTTTTCTTCTTCACCCACTCTCACATCATCATACCAACCAACCAAAAGACTTTATAACCAAACCAAATTTGTGTGTGTGTTTTTTTAAATAAAAACCCCCAAGAAATCAATTCCACACTTTCCATCGCGTCGCCATCATCATCGTATATATATATATAGGAATAATTAGCTCAAATCCTAAGTTTAACTTACACTGCCAAAACAAAACGAAGAAAAGTACTACACACCTTCATCCTTCACTCAGAGAGACACATTCATAATATATTGCTATTATTTCCTTTCACGCTATACCTCAAGGTGTGTGTATACAAGAAGAGCTGGAGAACGAGACAGAGACATTGATTTTTGAAATAGTCCACACACATACCCATAGAGACATCCACACTTTAATAACACTTTAATTAATTTCCTCTCCTTCATTTAAATGGTATTATTACTAGGAACAATATCGCTCTGTCTGGAAGCATTTTGTTTTTAGAATATTACGAAGCTAAAAAAGTCGGAGGAAGATAAACCACGTCGAAGACAAACAAAGGAAGACGTCGAGAAGATGTCATCAAGTACTTTAGCTCAAGTCTCACAAGTTCACAAGGAATCACAAACTACAGAGATACAGTTATCTTATATAGCTATAGTCATTTTCCTCGTCCTCGTCGTCTTCCTCACACTATGCGCTATGCTGGTTTGGTTTTCAAAATGACCTAGAGCGTGCAAAACAAATACGAGAATTGGTACAGCTCGAGCAGCGCGACACGTCAAACGTAGAGTAGAACTATTATACTCCCTAAGTATCTCTATCTGTGTGCATACACACAGACACGGAGATGAAAAAAAAACAAAGTTGTTCTACTTTACTTTGCATCTCTTTAAATCAGAATCAGACTGAGAGACGACAAGAAGAAAAGACGTAAATGAAGTCAAGAGATTTTCTTTGCCTCCTTTTAGAAATGACATCTTTTGAGAGATATACCAATAATCGCGTTTATTTGTACAAGTCCTCACATTATTATTGAGGGGTAATTGAATCTTCTTCTTTTTAAAAAAAAATTGAAATCGACTCCTGAGTCATCGGAAAATGTCATTGGAAATCGGAGGTAGTAGGTAGTAAGTATCTTGTGTGGTTTACCTATAGCTCGACCTTAAGCGTACGTGTCTAACGTGTAGTTTAAGTACATCTGCCTACAACCAAGAGACCAAAATTGAAACTGAACACTTCTTATTTCTTATGGCAAATCACATGATTTCCTTTCAAAAATGATCCAGACAGAGTGAGATAAAAACCTTGGAATTGAAAAAATGAAATTCTCCAATTTAAAATAAAAAAGCCTACATATTTTTAACCTTCCAGTCAGATTGCTTTTTTTTCTTCTCTTATTTTAGTTTGTAGGTGGGTATCATTTTAATTGCTATAACTGTATATAGTTATAATAGTTAAAGAACAACGAGAGCTCATATAGCTTTGAAGATACACTTATAAATGTTAAGAAATCCCTTTCTGACACACACACACTCATCCACACACACTTTCCACACTCTAATACAATAACCTACCAAAAAACAACTACACAAAGAGATAAAAAAAAGGGATACAATTGAAATGACTCGTGTAAGACGCAAACTAAAAATGTACTAATTTTATATTATGTAAGAGTTTAATACTTTGGTTTGATGCATCAATCTACTGTTGCCGTGGACAAATCAATACAGCATACCGTGATTGTTACACACACGTCTTTGTTTTTCTTTTTCCTTTCCCTTATTTTTAAATTTGTAACATAAATAATAAGTACCCCTTGTATTTCACTCATCATCAGTTTTAGATTATTATGTAATTATGTGTAACAATTGTGAGATAAAGGTATTGAGGATGGACCAAGTACAAGAAGTGAAACGAGTAGTAGTACGTAGTATACCTATTTATGTGTAGACATGGTGAAGGGATGTAACCCAATGACTTTCCTCGTGTAAAACATAAAAAGGGCTTACAAAGGGGTGACCGGAGTTGAGAGAAATGCCCGGCAGTGTAAAAAAAAAATTTGTGTGTAGTAGGAACCACTGCGGTTGGTGACTGCGCTTGCTTCTTGGTGCTTGGCCTTTTACTTGAATATAATATATTTTATAATATTTATATGTGTGTCTTGCTCTCTTTCCTGCTATGCCATCTCTTTTTGTTTAATTGCATTTGCCATCTAGGCGGAGCTTTTGACCTGATTTTTTTTTCTCAAGACAAAACCATCTCCAAAATACTTTCATGATTGTTCACAAGACTATATAATAAATATACTGGGATGTACGTACATGCACTTGAAAATTCTACTACTCCTCTCCTCATATCATTATCATCCTCATTATCATCCCAGACTTCCAACTCCTTAAATAAATGATCCGATAGCCTGAAGCGCCTCATAATAATTATCTATATGATAATTACTGCTACTGAATACAATTTTTTGACTGAAACGTGAAGACAGTGTCTGACGAGTGACATGAACAGGTGGTCGTAGGAATGAACACAACCACAAGGATGCACATAATAGTGTCTCCACACAGCATCATCGCTTCATTCACGGGGTCCTCCCTTTTCTGTTGTTCATAATAAGCACGTGCACTGCTGGGCTCCTCCAACACCGCGATACGGAACTGCTCATCCACGTCATAGAGTACATAACAGAGAGATCAGCTTTTGTGAGATGTCGTCCTTTTCACTATACAGACGACGTGATACAGTTCTTGTCAATCCCTGCGATGCGATGGTGGTGGTGAATGTAGATCGTAACATGGAGTAGTTATGCCTAAGATGGTCAACTATGGGAGGCTGGCTGAAGCATTTAAAGTCTTCTATTCTCAGCTCGAGTCTTGACTCTTCCTATACACGATGAGATGGGATGGAGACGGAGTCGCGGGGGGAAGTGAGGATTCACGGTAACTACATTTTTTTTTGAGTGAGGCAACACGGGTAAACAAACAAGCAGGAGCACAACTTAGCAAGTTCGAATTTTGAAATCGAAAACAATGATGAGACGTCGAGGTTGAGGTGACGATGACATTCGACGTTCTGGTGTCCAAGACGATTGGTAGTGATATCGAGTTAATGAAAAATATTTGATTTTTATGGCAGGAAACTTAACATGAGACCGGCCGTGTGTCAACGTCAGCTGAAGGAGATTTGTCCATCAATTGTGGAATCTAAAATCAGAACAAGAGAACAAAAAATTCATGGTGAGTATTTTTCAGTTTCAAACTTGGGAACATATGTGTGTATATAGTTTCAAGTTACACTCTATCTCCCACACTAAGTATATAATACATGGGTATGTACGTAGTTTACATAGGGTCTCTTCTATTTTATCAATTCTACTCTCAACTTACAGATAAATGTGCAAAAAAAAAATGAAATCATGCCCCTATCAGCCTGCCTATACATTTCAAGTTGCAACTCTTCTTCTCTCCTTTCCCATAAGGTATTTGTGGCAGTATTATTTTTTCTCATCGTTTATTTTGTGCCGTGTGCGTGTGACTATGCATTGACTCCAATATTACTTGTTTTTACTCTCCACACGATGAAGCCAATGAGCCGTGCCGTTGTTTCTATTTTCTTCCATACGCTTTTAAACTCTTAACGACAAGTTTACATCTATTCTCAGTTTCTTATTCTCCAAAGCAAAACAGAGGCTGAAGCTCTGGGATTGTAATAATATTCTAAAAGAGCCTCTCTCGTATCTCGTCTTCCCTGCCACGTCCCTACCTACCCAAGTACATTTGGGATTGCACAAGCTATTTAAGCTCACTGTACTTTTAGCACGCATACCATCACCACATCTCTCTATCCACCATCACTCCAGCTTCGATCCGTCTCTGGGTAGTTAAGCTCACTACATAAATCTACACGTTACTTCGGCAAAAAGGAAGGGAGAAAAACTACGGAGAAGAATGGTACTTGAAAAAATCAACTTTTGTTTCAGTTCAGCAAGAACTTAAGAGCGGACTGAGCGGAGTGGGAAAGGCAGAGACTCGAGATTATCTCTTCTCGTCTTTTCATCATCATTATTATCTGCTCAAGGTATGAATGGAGCTTAAGCTGGGAGACACCTATGCAGATGCCCCTACTTCCCAGTTTCTCTTGTCTTAGATTTTTAAAAGTCATTAAGACCCAAAAGATACTTTGCTCTTCAATCTTGTGTGTGTCTCTCTGTCTCGCAGTAATATAATGTGAGTGTGTTGAAAGACCAGGACCACTAAGAAAGATAATGTCTTCGAACAAGTCCATACAGTCACAGAGAGTCGAGTCAAGTCACTAAGTAGGTAGTCATCATCAAAAATACGTTAAGAGGAGACGACAGAGCGGAGCATTGCATATTTTCCATTACTCTTGGCTCAAACAATGTGGCATGAAGAATGACGCTACTCGGCTACAATGAAAATTGTCACTCTCCTAGCAACTAGCCCAACAAAAGTCTTATCTCATTTGGAAATGACAAATTCAATTTACAATTAGGCTCGAAATAGAGTTTTAATACACTCTCCTACCTCCACGTAATTATACTCGATTATAGTTTGGAGAGAACGATGAGAGAGATAGGGCTCAAGGAGTATGTACACGAGTGGTGATGCATAGGATTATGAAATTTAAAAGGACAGATGAGATATAGATAGAGATTATAGATAGAGAAGGATAGACCATACCTTGAAGTTTCAAAGATTCGAATGCTGTGAAGAACAACCAAGAGAAGGAGGAGAGGTAGTAGAAACATCAAAGTAGCGTTCCCAATGAAGCAGCAGCATTCAAGGAAAAAGAGAGAAAAAAAAAAGTCCCAGTGTAATTTTTTTAAAGGTCTCTTCAAAAGCATTTTCATACATTCAGATACATATTTTCATTGAATTCAATTCAGTCTAGCATTGTATTTCGCAATAATTATCGCATTGTGCATAGTACATTCTGTGTGTGTGTGTGTATGTGATTACGCTCTGAGCTTGTTTTTATTGTTACCATGTACACTCTGTGTGGGCTCAGCCCCTCTATAGTAGTATTCACTAGTCAGTATGTACCTATATATGCTAGATGTGATGCACGATGTAACAGCTGAGTTGTAATAATTATTGTTTAGTAAGTAACTCCATAAAATAGTGTTATATTTTTACACATGAAGACAAGAGTCAGAGCAGGCCACGTCCCCCATCCCTTCGTGTATAGTGAACTGCGATCACTATGACTATACCTTTGCATGAATGCTGAGTGTAGTTTTTGGATGTAACTTTGTAATTAAACCATAACCATACTCTGATAGTGATGGTCAGACAAGACAAGAAGACAGGCTTCCCATTCCCTCCGACCAAAGAGCAAACAGGAAGTTTTTCACCTTGCCCAGATTAAACAATAAAGTGACTCCTATTCCCATTGCACCATACATACATAGGTATATTCTACTTGTACTGCACTCGAGTCCTCCTCGACAGGGACAAAACTCGTATGTGCACAATGTACCTCTCAACTATATAGTAGAATAGTAGAACTACACACACAATATTACATTTTTGGTTTCCTTTGGTTTCGATATGTACATTTTTATATTGTATCTCCCTGCGTCTCTATCTCTGTACGTAAATCAAGTTTTGCTTGATTGTATTGTAAAGCTTCATTGCACACACACTGCCCTCACTCCATCTTTATTAAATAATTTTTTATCGAGTGTTTTCAATGAAGTTATTCCCAGACTTTTCAATTATTATTATTCCGTGTGACAGTGGAGCAACCATAGAGAATCGACAAGGTAGAGAAATAGAAAATCCACGTCACAAAAGAAAAACAAGTCTTATTCATATTCATATACGGAATTTTGGGAAGACAATAATTTTCTGCTCAAGCTTTTCCTTCATTTTTTTTGTTTCCTTCTCTTTCTTCTATTTATTTATATACGAGTTAAGATATCTGAACGGGACGACCCATCGAGATGAAGTGGTTGTGACGGCAATTCCCAATGAAAGAGCCTGGACAGGCTCCGTCTCTCCATAGTTGAGATTCATGTGTGAATGTGAATGAAGAGGAACTCGGAACTACTACTCACTCATACGTTTCGTGGTTATCATCCAAGAGAATCTTGACAAATCTTTTGACTATTGAAAGACTTTTTTTTTGCACCTAGGGTTTCGTTAATATGAGTCACCGTGTGAATCTGTGGCTATCGTCTCATCATTCTGATTCCCTAAGTGGATTTACTCTAGTCCATATTTTATGAATCTTATCTTGAGCCCTATCTAAATCTGAATTTCCCTTCGCACCTTCTAATTCTATGAGAGGGAGAGAGAGAGATGAGTGAAGGGGCAGAATGCCGTTTCATGTCCGACGTGGTTACCTCCATCATCCTGAGATGTTATTACATTTTCCCTACATCAATTCCACGTCGTGTCGTCGTCTACGCTCATATAATCAATTCCATGTATCATTCCTTTTTACAAGGAGACGGAAAATTAAAAAAATGAGTAAAACTGCTGCGAAGTAAATTAAAGTTGTGAGTGAAGGAAGTGCCTTGTGGTTGGAGAATGTAAAAGACACGTGCAGTAAAATGGCTAATGATGATACATAGCTCTGAGGAAGAAGTTGATGTTGAATGCTATGGATTGTTCGCGTAGTCAGAGCGAAGAAGTGGAGAGGCTCACCGCCTGCACAGCACTGCACTATGCTCTCAGGATGATAAGAAAGTTTCAACTGTTTGAGTCGTCGTCTTCGTCGTCGTCGATATTTAATCAATGCCTTAAAGGCTTGACTCTGATGATGGGTAGACAGAAAAGGCGAACACATGGACAAAGAATTAAACAGCCCATCGGTCTACATAAGCTCAACGATTTATAATCACTACCGACCAGGTGTGCATTACTCAAGTGAAAGTCTCGTTCACTCACTCAAAAGTCATTCCATGAAAATTGCAAAATAACGTTTCACAACCAAAAAAGATACGCCGAAGAAGTTGCTCCAAGACAGATCATGATGCTCAAATCTTTTTTGAACGCTACGAGAGGATAGAGTACGAAGACGAAGGGGGGACGAGTACAGATCTACGCTCGTTCTTTTTACCTACCCTTGTCAATTTCCTCTCCTGTCTCAAACCATGTAGCCTTACTAAATTATATTGTCTTGATTACATCGTCATAAACTATTAAGCTGATTTGCCCCCAAGGAATCAATTCAGTTGTGAATTCTGAAGATAAACTACCAGCTACATTATACACTGCACAAGAGTGAATGCAGACGGGGCTTATGGCAACAACAAAAAATTCGTCCACATTTTCCTATTTTACTGCTATTACAATTAGGTACTTGTGCATGTACATACACTTCATATATATAGTCTACAGTTCTGCACAATGAGAACCTGCAGCGGAACAATGCAGTCATTTGAGTCATATATATATGATAAAGCTCTCCGCTCGCTTCCTATACGTATATCCCAGTCAACTATCAACGACCTTCCCAACCTAATAGCAACAAACTAGCAATATCAATTCCATCTACAAACTTGAGACTTTGATACTTTTCTAAGCCAACCAAAAGCCGTAGAACTTTACGAAATAGAAACATGCAAATATTATAACAGAAGAGTGAGTGAGAGAGCGAGACAGAGACAGAGTCGAACGATGGCCTTAAATAATCTTCACGCACCTATTCACCTTATGTAAATGCGTACCAAGTAAAGCCATTCAAGCATAAATCTTGTATCCATTCTTAGAATTTCCAAGGAAATATGCCAAATTCTGAGTTCCATACCAAACTTGAGAAGGAACGTCACTAGACGGTGCGAAACTTGGAGACTTCAAACTCACTCAAGAAAACATATTTTTGCATTATTTGGTTCATTCAAAAATATCAATAGTATCCCAAAAACTCTGCTCGAATTGTTTCATTTTAATTTCGGTTAACATTTAAAATTTCTATTAAATGAATCATAATTTGAAACTTTCATATTTCAGTAATTTAAGAATCTAATATATATTTTTTACATAGTAAAATTCATTAGTTTCTCAGAATAAGAAGTGAAGTCTGTGTGTTAAAGTTAAGAGATGTTTCCAAGTTACTCAGACGATGGTTTGGCTCCATTGTTCTTGTGGTATGGAAACATATTTCCATTTTATAAAAGCTCTTCTGTAGCCTTCAAAAGTATCTACCTACTGATTACGTGCACGAAACACGTCTCTCTTCTCACTCTTTACCATGCATACCAAATACCTCTTGAGTACATATTGCTCACCACAGGTGAAAAACTGATTGATCAACAGCTCATTCCATTCTTATAATCTTATACGCTATAGACATTCACTTCTACTACAGAGCAATGTTTAAATTTTGTATTTTTTTTTGCATCTCTGCAGAGAGATGTATTTTTTATGAGTTGGAAAATTGCACAAACAACAGAGAATGCAACGCAATAGTCTGGATCCTTGACGAGGATGGCGTCGGTCAAAATAATGATGATAGTCTCCTCGACAAAATATGCATACAGATTTCAATAACAAGTCACGTTCTAAATCTTAAACAAAAGTCTAATCGTAAAGAATGTAAAAGTTAGACGTTAGAGGAGCTAATCGGTTCGTACAAAAAGGAAATGAACTCGACTCGACACAAGAAATCTGACGCACGTGTTCACAAACTAGATCTCTGTCCGAAACTTATGCTTTTCTCAAGCTGCAACACTACGACTTCCTCCCTTAAAGAATCAATAACAAAATTTTACTCTCACACCACACCACACCATAACCAACGCTTATTTCCCTATGCGACTCCTAGATGAATAACAAACCATTATCCCTATATGTTGAAATTAAATCATATTCACAAGAGTCAGATGTCCTAAGCTTGAGCAAAACAACAAATATGGTAAATTATTTTACATATAAAGTACACATATTCAATCGTTTAACTCCAGCAATGTCATAAATGCCACTGAGGTGAGATCCTACGGTCGTTAACCGCTGTTTTCAATTACCCACACTGCTACTACAAACGTGATATTTTGTTTTTTTTTCTTCCTCAGCGGTATTCCCTTCATTTAAACTCCATTGTGATTTTGTAAAACAAAACAAAACTAGGACTTTGCATTAAAGAATTAGAAGGAAAGTTTATTACTGCATCCGTATTACCGCTTCTTCTCGTTTTATGACTCTCAAAACTATTAAATTAGAAGATTGCGCGATGAGTTGTATTGTGAGCGATGCGAGTTTCGCTGAGATTAAGGAACTAATTACGAAAAATAAAATGAAATGACGCTCACATAAATTCAAATTTAATTTACTTGGGCTCAATCCCACATGTATGATTGAATGGATTTTCGGTAGCTTTAATAAGATTTGCAAATCCTAATTTCCTAATATTTACACTGGCAGTTAAATACTCTTACACTCAATTCCTTTTGTTCCATTAAGCTCAATTTCTATTGATTAGTCCCATACTCCATACTCCATACATTCCATGCTTTGTTTTCCTACATAAACGAAGACTATTACAATTTAACTTTTATCCCTCACATATTGGCAACCAATATGACTGTATGGAAGTTTGGAGTGTTTGTAATTTTTATTTTTTAACAACTATCAATACAGTTGATCGACGCAATGCAGCCAGCCAGCCTGTGCTTGACTTTGGTTTCGTGAGGTGACCTATAAACTCAAATTACGCCGCTCTCGTCCAAATTAAGTTCTACTTGAATTGAAAGAATCGTAAACAACTTGTGCATAAATGTATAAGGAGGAGAACTACCTTCGAACTTGGTACAAAACAACGAACGACATAACATGACTGTGTGGAAAAATAAAATTTTCAAGTCTATGCTTCGCCTGTCGATGTACATCTGGAAGAATTTAAATTGTGAGTGTCGTACACATTGATGACCGCACTGATAATAAACAAAACGTTACGGGAACTCGAAAGCGTCGAGATGATGTGGCATCACCCTGTGAGCACTACTGAGAGTAAAGAGCACATCTCCATACTCCATAATAGGAGCAAAGCTCAAGACTCAAGACACCACCGCGACCAAAAGTCGCTGGGCTTTTGTATTATTTGTGGTAACAAGGCCAATCGCAATCAAATATTCATATTTGCATCGAAGTCACCGAACTATTCAGAAGTCTGTCTCTGTTATTATACCATTGAATATGAGAACATTCCGTAAATGCTAAACTGTACTCCTCCCTAACCTCTGAAAGGATTTCAATGAATTGATATCAATTTTTGAACTAATCGCTATATAGCCGAGAGATGTGATGATTTTTATTTATTTTTTACTCGTCCCGTTATATGAATCTCAAAACACTTTTTACCATCTGATCAAACATGAGAGAGTCAAGATGTACTCGACTCGACTCCCTGCTACCATTTAAATAGTAATCGTCTTTATCTGTAAACTACTGTGGAATTATTTTTTTTCCTTCTTCAAAGTCCATGGATGGAATCTTGTTCCGTTCCGAGAGCCGAGACAGCTCAGAATTTATATGAGCGATGAATGTGAGTTAGTAAAAGGGAAAGAGTATAAATGAACTCCTACACTATCTAACCGTAAAACACACACCGAGTTTTTAGGTGACGATAAATAGGAAACATACAAAGTCACACAGATTTTCATAGGTTCTACAATTGAGATGACAACATTTTACACGCGTAGGGATCTAATGGAATGTAAAATAACCCTTGGCACCGACTTCCACCAACACATTAAATCCTCAAGCTAGACTAATAAAATGCATAAATGATTATGTGTCATCCTGAGTCAACTGACACGTTTCTTTGCACCCTATTCATCTAAGTTATCGTGGAACAACGTTTCCGATATCTAGCCTCATAACATCATTTAAATTTCTCCATGAATCTTTTGTATACATGTTCAATTTCCTTGTGTGTACAGTTTGCAAAAATCAGGAATCGACGTAACAACATACATATGGAGACCGACGGAAGCCACCCCCAGAGAAAACTCTACAGAGTCACCTGGCACACACTTGTCTAGTCCTATACAAGAAACTTATCCAGAAATAAATAACATAAAAATGAGTGGAAATTGTGAAGTGATATGGCAGTAATTGCAAAAGGATGAAATCAACCTCAACATGTGTTTCTAATATAGTCTCGAGCTTCTTTCTCGCTCACTCTCTTCCTTCCTGCATAAATATAAATATCTTGAAGCTTATCGTTCTCAAAACCTTGTTATTGATAGTTTTTTTATTCAAGTATCGAGGCACGTATATATTTCTGTAAAGTGTTTATCTATAATCAGAGTGTGTACGAGAAGATGTGATGTGTGCGTAGGAGGAGTTGAACGAGAAGTGTGAAATAAGGAAAATGATGGTTGGAGATGAAATTGTATTTTTGTTTGTAAGGACAGAGTCGAAGTGACGAAAAAATCAAGAATCAGATTAGCATGACGGAAAGGCAGAAACGAGGAAAGATATGTCGTCGTTTTCATCGTGTCGTGTGAATTTCAACGAGAACACGATGAACATGAGACGTGGATACTTTTTTTTCTTCTCCTTCGATAGGAAAATGTATGTGTGACTGCATGGTGTGATAATCTAGTTGAAACTCTTTAAGGAAGAATGTATACAAATTTCTCAAACAGAAGTACCTAGCTTAAATATGTATAGATCAAAAGATGAAACTCTGACTCAACCATTTTAAATCCAACTATTATATACCTTTATATATTTTTTTTTACATGTATATGTGACTACTACACTGAATGTAAAATGATTCTGTTGGTGGTATTAGTATCGAATAATAAATGGGATATTCACCTCTTGAGAAGCACAGCTGCCATTAAGAGAACTGTTGTTAGGTGTTGAAATCACACCCAAAGGTTGCCTCTGTTGAAGAGACTGAGAGCTGGGAAGAATCACATTGTTGTTGGCGGAAACGACGGAAGACATCATTTCCATGGGATCAACTAAATCGAGACCAAGACGGGTGGACTGTGGTGGCATTCCCAATGTCTGCCGGAGATCACGGATGTAGTCAATAACGTACTGAATCACTTCCAACTTGGACAATCTAAGAATAAATATAGTCAAATTGTACTCAATTAATCATGTGGGAACCCTTTTCATTCAAATAATTCACTCAACCATATCAATAATAAATGTCATCGTCAAGCATCATTTAGACAATTTCTTAAATCTCTCAGTTATTCTCATAACTGTCTCACTACCGACTAATGTTGAATGTATCAATCCTAACTATTAATCAATCAGTATCATAATAATCGCATCAAAGAATCAAATACGATGAGTGAAAATAAACATCCGAATAAAAATTATTACAACTAACTATTTTTGGTATTAAATCTGACTAGTGAGTCAGGATTAACCCATTGTTATTAACACATCTTTCTAATTTGTAATCGTAAGTTCGAAGTAGGTCTGCACTAATATTAACTGTTAACAGTTGACAAAACTATTTAAAATACATCAACTTGTGATTTAAATCCTATTTTTATGTCCAAACTAAATTACAACAAAAACGAATACAACTAGAACGAAACACAAAATTCGAAAAGATGGTAAATTATCAAAATTAAAACTCGAATCCGTTCAATCAACATTCAATACTATTCCAAAGTCACTGATTGCACACTTTTGACACATTGATCAACACTTTTCTAACTGCAGATTCCTAAAACTAAATGATTTCTAGAATTCCATTTTCGAGTTTTTGCTTTGTTTTCCAAACTTCCAAAATAACTCAGATGATGATTGACAGTGAACAGTAGAAGTTTTAGCTGGATTTAAATATACTTACTTTCGGTTCTTTGGCATAAATGGAACTAATTCTTGAAGTTTCGTCAAGTAAGCTTTAATTTCCTCATTTTCCTCCTCCTTATGTTTAGCTTTGTGCACTTTACCATCCTGACCACGGATACCCAAAACATTGGCGTGGCTGTGATGATGATTTCCAGTTTCAACTGCGGTAGCTTTCATTTTGATTGATAGTTAAGTTAAAATATTAAAACACAAGAAATATTTTATTTTTGTTTGTTTGAGAAGTTAGTCACTTGATTTATCCTTTTTCTTGGAATATTCAAAAATATTTCTCAAAACACTTTTTTGTGATCCTTTTTCGTTTTTCCAAACAAGAGAGTACAGTCAACAACTTCCAACTTTTGAGTTTTCACAAACCGTCAACCGTGTGTACTGTTAATTAGATTGAGTAACGTAAATAAAAGGGATGCACTTTTGAATGTTTTATTTAGTGATGACAATGTTTACACTGAGTCGTTTTTACTAACAAATGTGTCAGTCTTATCGAGTCAACTTTGCTAGAATGAAAATTGTAGTAAATAATTGCACGTCTTGTTCAAAGAATAGAGCACTGCGGATCGACAACGAACCTTCCAAACTTTCGACTGCAACTGTGACGTTCCTGGGGTTGTGGACTGCTTTTATACAGGGAGACTTTTGGTCGATGGGAACTCTCCTCCCTGAGTTCGTCACATTGGCCAGCTGCGTTCTCAAGCTTTTCGACTCAGTCTCTCTCCTCTGGGGCTCTCAAGCCCATGTGCAAAGGCTCCGAACAATTCAATAGACCCAAAACATATGCACACATCTACCTTTCCATCCATCTCCACATTCGAATTCTGCTCTCACACAACCAGTATCATCCAAATCATCTCGTACGTATCTCGCACCATAATAACCATTCCAACTACATTTACTACATACTCACACTTGGCCACTTTTCCCTTCCTCAGACACACCGGCCAACCTGGTCCATAACCAGGACCCAAACATAGCCCATAGTTTGCATGGCATTGTAAAAACACTCATTTGATTTCAGTCCAATTTTTACAGTAAATATCTTACCCGCACCAGTAGCAATGTCACTATTAGTGCAGTAGTGGCCACCAAATCTCTATGTCAATGCCAATTTGGGAATAATAATATGGGAAAAAAGACGGAAAACGGATGCCCACGTTTAACTTTTGTCCTGCACACTGCGGTGGAGATAGTCGATGGAGAAGATCAGGACCGGACGAAGGAATTGCTTTGAGGCAGCAATTTGTTTCCATACAAAAACCACTATTTTGATTTTATTGATGGTTTTC
>JAQFZE010001817.1:0-16472 GCA_034695245.1 Dicyrtomina saundersi | reverse complement strand
GCGTACTGCCTGAACTGTAAATAAAGCGACAACACTTTTTACATGCGCCTTACTTCTTTTATCCTTTTGGCCGCCCCAACCCCCGGCGTGGCCCTGCCGTAGGCAGGGGGGCCTGACTTCTAGTACAGATATATACAACTACGATGTTTGAAAAGTAAAAGATGGTATAATATACCTTTAAGTAAATACTTTAAATACATTATTAAAAATACTTCCTACACATATGGGATCACAGGAATAATATCACCTCTGGCATGTAATACTCTGTTTTGAATTTAATCATATTTAAGATTGTGTTTATCAGTAGTTCTATAGAATTCCACTTACAATAGGGACTAAACGCTATGCCTTAAAGTATTTTTATTTTTTAAAATAAGATTTCGTATCATCAGCATTAAATCTCAATAGAGTATAGAGAGCACTCGGGGTTAAAAAAATAAGCCAAAGGCTGCGCCAAAATATTTTCATTTGTTTACCTATTCGATTTTCAAAATTCAGTGAGTTGTTCATATCCAGTATTTACATTATGCCTTAAAGCATACCTACTACCTACACAGTACCTACCTAGGTACCTATATTTTAAAGGTTAGTAAATATAATGAATATATTATATTTACTAACTTGAATACACACTAATATTCATACATTTGAATTTAACACACACTATTTTCCGACCCCCGTCCGCCTTTTTCCAGAGGATAACAAAGATTGACTTTATTTTCAAATTATTGTAGTCTGAAAACTATACAAAACTTTCGAATCAAATAAATAGACCGTCTAAATACGAGAGATATTATTTTTTGAAATGACGTGAAAGCACGTGTTGCGTCATTCCCACTTCCCACATGCTTCCTCATGTGCTCTGTCTGTATCTGTAAGTATAGATTCGTTCAGCAGAAAACAGCAAACATTCACAATAATGCTACAAACTACAAACACAAATACTGATACTGCTGTAGGAGAAATGATTTCTTCCGGCACAATTAACTACTCAGGGCCGGATAATGCGGCCAGCAAAGGCAGCCCCCGCTGCTTGAATTTTCAAAAAAACATGTAAATGGAACATTTTGCAGTTTTCAAAAATATGTAAAAAGAATATTTTGACTTTTCAAAAACATGCAAAATAAATTTTTTGGAAAAGAAAAACATGGAAATAAAACATTTAACACTTTTCTCAAAACATGTAAATAGAATATTTTGCACTTTTCTGAATCCAGTAAAAAGAACAGTTTTCACTTTTCTAAAACATGTCAATACAACATTTTGCTTTACTAAAGAAAGCCATCAATAAAATCAAAACGGTGGTTTTTGTATGGAAACAAATTGCTGCCTAAAAGTAATTCCTTCGTCCGGCCCTGTAACTACTACTACTACAACCAGAATTACAAAACTATTTTATATATTTCCATTTTTGCCTTTTTTGCACTAATATTAAATTACCTACTCCAGAAAAAGCAACGACAAAATGTCAAAGTCAACAATGCCCCATAGTTTTATAACAAAGATTACAAAGTTGCTTCGAAATACATTGACGTCGGAAACACAATTTAAATTTAATTTAAGAAATCAATATAAGGTAATACTATATACATAGTAGGATGTCTTTAAACCTCCCACGAGTTTCTGTATATTGCCTTGAGGTTAATTCTATATCTAGGAAGTTTATAATCTGTACTATATAGCGTAGGTAATATGTATTTGGTCAACTGACCACATGAAAAATTCATGCCAAGCACAGGTTAATGTTCTTTTATGCCTACTCATACATAATAAAGTACCGAGGTTGTTAAAGTACGTCTTTAGCAAAATTCCTATATCTAGCTACTGCCGAAATAAAAGCCATTTTCCAGAAACCGTAATTTCGAAGAAAGATTCAGAATGAGAGTCAAGCCAATTCACATAGAAAATTGAAAGCCCCAGGCCCCAGGCATTGACATTCTAAATTACGACCAATTTTCTGTAGCTCCATTCCTGAATATAACTTTCTAATACTACTGTAGTCGTAGTTTGTAGTCTCAGACTATACAAGATACTTTAAGATTGTCAACAGTGGATTTTAATTTCGAATTCCAATTTCATTTTATAAAAGTCACAAGAGAATTCAAAAAATAATAAAAGAAATGAAATTATAATTGAAAGGAGCGTACAACATAAAGGATAACTAACACAAGAGCAGGGAGAGAGAAGGAGCAGTGCTGTATAATGCTGAAACAATAGAAGCTTCTGTTATAAATCAATGAGTTGAAATATGGATGTCTATAGCCCTGAAACTATTATTTTTTAATAATAGTTTTTAATAATAAAATTTTTCTCTTTCAGAGCAGGATAACATATATATAAGTTTGAATACAAACTTCCCCTTGTCTGGAGAGACATACACTATTCTTATTTCCTGTCATTAAAAAATAAAAAGGACTTCTTGTTAAGCAAATATGGATAAGTAGATAGAATTCACATGGCTATATGAATGGCTGACGCTTTATTAAGAGGGCAAACAATAGTTTGCTCTTAAATACATCTGCGATGTATTTTTTCTTCGAAGCAGTTTCTATTTGTTATGTATCATATTGTAATCTTATTCGAGACAAACAATTTACAATGGGGGACGTTAATAATTATTATATCCATAGCATCCAGCGTCCAGATTCGAAAACTTGACTGTTCTGTTATTAGTAAGAAGTCATGATTATTAAAAGTTTTTTCTTACCTTGCCTGATGTGCCTCCGAAGAATTGGACTGTCTTAACTTCGTTACGAGAACACGGAGGATGTTCAGGAGGAAAGCTAAGTTTACCTAAAGGAGTCATTTCAGAAACAAACAAAAATAATCATCAATTTATTTTTTAATGGCTAAAATTTTGTCATTTCATATCATATCAATCATATCACATTATATCATCACCTTTTATGTGGATGGAGGTTTATTTTTGGAATTGAAAAACAAATTATTACACGAAGAGCATAACAAGGAGGGCATACAATAATTATGTATCAGTATATGTGCATCAGCATCAGCAACCAAAACCAAAATCAATCAAAACACATCATGGTAGTTTACAGTTGAAACATTGTGTGTTCTCAGTTTTATTACAAAACCAATAGTAATCAATGTAACCTTTTCGTATTAAAATCTATGTAATAGCTACAAATACAGAAGATGGGAAACACGGAACTAATTGATAATGTACTTGAGGTCCTTCATCGTTTAAAATTTACAAAAAGTATTGTATGTAAATTACTGAGAAGGTGTTTTCAAACACAAAATGAAAACATTCTGAAGCGCAATAGTTATTTTGTTATTTTCGGATATACGCGAAGCTTCGGTGGTAATTCTAATTACAATTTAGACACAAACTAGCAACCACTAGTTGATGGGAATGTAAAATAATTACCACCATTCTCCAAACTACGTCGTAAAGATTCTGCTTTTCACATTATTTGTGCCGCGGATATACATACTTGAAAATTTAACCGAATTTCTTTAGAAGGTATCATGTATCGAATCGGAATCGAGCACCCATTGAACATATCAGTGAGTAATAATATTGAGTAGATAGATTTACCGAGTTCCGCGAGTTTACTCACTCAATAACGAACCTGAGTGAACCTAAGTTACCTAAGTGAGTAATAATATATCGGAGGTAAGAAAGTGACATACAAAACACATACAAACTAGAAACCTAATTAGGTAGGTAACTTCGATTGGATTTCAGCTAATGAAGGCTCAAGGTAGGTGTAAAGGTGAAGAAAAAACCTGTACAATTAATTATGTTAAGCCTAATTAAAATCTTGGGTCGAATTTTGAGCCTATAGAACAAAATCGAAGCAACGAGTCATATAAGGTGGTGGGTGAGAGAGAGTAGTATTAAGTAGCCGTTTTCGTTCTACAGTATCATAGTAATCATCGATGTCAGTATGTACATCGAGAAATTGTGCACAAGTAAAGGATATACGAGGCAAAACAATTAGCAAAACACATGGAATGGACATTCAATATTAAATTTAACGACAGTAACCATTAAATTTAAGAAACACATTCTATAGTCAGACGAACAGTGACAGTCCTAATTTTTTCGCAGTCCTTATCCTCATCAAATTCGGTTTCAATTTCATGAAAGTATGTGCACAATGGCCATGGCCACGCGGACACTCGATCAGGTAGACGTAAGTATGTAGTTAATTACACATTATTGTGCATTAACGTTATGAAAACCCAACTAATATGAGAGCCACAAGAAGATATCAAAACCAGAATAGGACATTATATATATGTATATGTTTTCAATTTCCACGAGTCGAGTCCCGAGATAGAATAAAGAGAAAACAGAACGGATGTCAGCTTTTGTGTCCTTTATGTTTTTCTTTAATTACTCGCTTGTCTCTTGTCTCTCTGGAAGAAATTGAAACTCAGGCCTGGCAATCATATCCCGATGCCGGATTCCTTATAAGTGCTAACAATAAAGTAGGTAAGCAATAAACAGAATAATTGTGTCAGCACAGGCACAGGGCATACGTATAGAATGCATTCGAATCGAATTCGATTTCAACAACTTCGTCGATATTAACAACCAACAAGGGAGCTTGCAATTATGATGTCATAAAATTGGGGGTAGGGGGGGTCTAGAAAAAAGGATCTTGTATCCCTTATATTAATCATGTACATACGGAATCGTATGACCTGAGGGGGGGAGGGGTCAAAATCAAGGAATTTCGCTTGACATCATAATTGCAAGCTCCCCAAGTAGGCACCTGAATTGTAGAGATTTGTGAGGCTTAGGAAGCAGACACACAGTTATTTTAGACAGTGTATCTGTTACGTGGAAGAGTAAACAACCACCAACCCGCTCACCAATATTAATTTAGCTCACTAGTCAGACACAGACATATTCCGTGTCGTTGATTTAGACTTTAATTTCAAATTTTAATTTCAATAACTGGAGCGTGATGCAATTAATTTAATATCTGCAATATCTATATAAATTCTAGTACAAACAAGGACATGATTTGGAGTTGGAGCCAATAAAACATTAAGAACTTTGATAGGTGGTGGGCACATAAATCAAATACACAGAAACTGAAAACTGAAACACTAAAAAGCTACCTACACTACACAATACGTTGGACAAGCTAAAAGAAAACTGTAGACAGCATTTTCATTACTTTTCGCAAGCACCAACAATAAGGGATGGTCCATAAATGATGTCAACCAAATTGTTACTCTTTTAGGAGCCATCCACTCCCATGTCGTCATTTTAACATTACGCAAGTGGCTATCTTTAGCATGGCCTGTCATCACTGTCTTACAAGCCCCACTTATCGTAGCCCATGACGTCCTTTACGAACGATCCCTAAGTGGCTAACTAAAACCAGTGATACATATCTCGCCACTCGCCGGTGTAGAATTGAAGCAATCCCCATACCTTCCCAATATTTTCTAATGGAAAATTCACATCTTTCCAAAACAAAGTCTGAAAGTGCAAGTCTGAAAGCAAAACCATATCTTATTTCCTAACTAGTTAGTTTCAGTGACAGTGACAGTGAAAGATTACGGTTTTGATTTTAGACATTTTCGGAAAGATACGCTGGTTTTGGTTCTACATCGATGATACATTTCTATGTAAAATATATTGGAAAGATAGGTACAGATTTGTATTTTGTTTAGTAACAATTCTAATACACAGATAATCCCGATATGATTAAATATACATCTCTAACAGTTTTATTAGGCATGTATATGTAAGTCTTACTTTGCACGCATAAAGCCAAAAAAATAGGCTACTACTCAAGGGAAACATGTCATAATTTAAAAAAATAAGAAAGAAATTTCTGCAACTCCAAAAGTTCAGTGTTCAGCCGAGTGCCGAGAGTTTGAAATATATAGATTCAATATATAGCACAAGCAAACCCCGTCCCCTTGCTCACAGGATATGACATGAGTTGATTAGATGTTTGATTGGATTCCAAGTTTCTTAATTATTATACCCACGTTGT
Source organism: Dicyrtomina saundersi (assembly GCA_034695245.1). Taxonomy (NCBI): domain Eukaryota; kingdom Metazoa; phylum Arthropoda; class Collembola; order Symphypleona; family Dicyrtomidae; genus Dicyrtomina; species Dicyrtomina saundersi. The sequence goes on along the minus strand of JAQFZE010001817.1, from coordinate 10,482 downwards.
CAATAAGACGACAATTTTCTAGAGAGTATACAGTAATTTCCACACTTGAATGAACTTTTAGTCTGCTAATGTAATGCGTACGTCTTCCTGATTTTCTTTCTGCGTGTTAGCCTTGTTTATATTGTATGAACTTGCAATCAAAATAAAGCCTTGAAGCAAAAGCAAGGCCATGAAGATTGGAATTCGAATTCGAATTAAGTTCCTACATAATTGAGAATGGAGACTAAGGAACCTACTGAACTGGTCCCCTGAAGCAATTCCCGTTGTAATAACAACATTTACCAAAACAAACAAACGATATATCCAAACAGGCACTATTTGTGGACTATTAGGCATTTTATAGGAGGGTATCAATTCTATATATGTCAAGTTTGAATTAATAAAAGGAGACAAAATGAGGACACCCACGCACACAAATCACAAAGCTTCTTCAGGTTGTTTCCGCTTCGTATTTTCGTAACAAATTGCTCAATTTAGGTCAGACTTTGAACTTAAAAAATCACTTTCTCCGGAAAAATGAAGAGTTCGAAGTAAGAAGTTTTGTTGAGCGGCGGTTTTAGAGCGAGAGTTCAATGGACAAATGAGCAATATAGAGCCGGTTAGTGAAGTTCTTATTTACTGTTAGTATTCTACTAGTAAGAAATGGATTTTTGAAAGGAGAACAATTTAAAAAGTCAAAATCCCTTATTTTGTTTTTCAATTGAAAAATGTCATGTATCTGCTAATCACAGACTACAAGTTATATACCATTCTATTTCTTGTCTTGCTTTCGTTTACGCTAATGAATGTGAAGTATAGATAGTTTTTTTAAAGTCATTGTGCACTACCTATATTAAGTATAGTTTCTCCAGTCTCCAGCCTCATCAAGTGTCAAGTAATTTACGTATCCAATGTCAAATTTGCCTTATAAATTTCAAAGTAATTTTACAGAAAGTTTACAACAGAAACCAAAACCAACCCGCAGATTATCTGTCACTAATAGAGTATCTTCGTAAGTTTTGCATCCGTCCTATAACTTGCATCACTGTTTAGGGGTATCAAACTATCCACCAGTATAAGGAACAGCAAACTCAATTTCGTATCATCCAGGTCTCAAGTTCGAATTAAAATTTATAATGAGAAATGAAGCTTCAAAAGTTATCAATAAAATATAAAAGTTATGAAACTCCATCCAAGTCTAGTCAGCCATAGTAAATGCTAAGCATGCTAAAAATAACTCAAGTATGCAAATGTACATAAGTACCGTAAAAATATTCGTAACCCGCTGTTTCCCTTCCCCCGCCAAAACTGTCTGGGTACGCAGCTGCCAAAATTAAAGTTTACGATATGTGCATTTACAAATCCTACAGGTAAATGGCATGTCGTTAATAGTAAATGTAAATGTTGATTTTCTGCTTCGAGAGTAACATACGATGGAATTAAGCCAATGAGGACGTGAGCCGAAAAGCGGAAAACATGAGACAATGGGAATGGTCCCTGCCTTATTATTTTGTCATTGTAAATGACGTCGTTTTCCGTTTAATTAAGAGACCAGACCCAGACTCTCATCAAGTCGGAGTTAAGAGTTAATTAATTTTGTGAATGAGATTCGAGATTCCAATAGAGTCTCTCGCATTCATACTCGTATTCGTCAAATACTAATTACTGTTTATCATATTCACTGCATTGATTACTATTTCCTATTTGTTTTTATGGGGTCATCTGCATATATTCATATCGAACACACGTATCGGCAACGGCAGTGATCATTTGAAGCTGCAATGCGGCTTATGTCCAGTACAAAATTAAAAGTACTGCTCTGTGCAAGTCTATACTTTTTTAGACATATTTTTGAAGCAAAATCGCCCAAGTACTGGTTGGTTTCTAGTTATTTTTTATTGCAAATTTTAAAAGTACTTAAAATGAGCGGACTTGTGGTGGATTATGTACTGCATTAAATTTTGGGCCGGACATAAGCCACATTGCATCTCCACCGGATATATTATGTATAATGCATCTGCCTGTGCTTCCTGACTTTGTCTTCGGTCATCTGCGGGGTTAAAGGTTAAACGAAAACGGAGCTGAAACTGATCAAACAATATCCTTCCGTTCTACAAAATACGAGCGGCAATAAACGTAGTGCATATAGAATAGCAAGGCCGTGGGCGCTATGTGCAGTAGCTTTTTTGGCCGTCATTGCTATTGTTTTGTGTAGGGGGCTAGATTTATTTAATATATTTAATATTGATTTTGGTTTCTGTAGGATATGGAACTACGGAACTATATGGAGAGATGTGCTTACATAATATACATGCGTAGATATTTATGAATCCCGTTTATTCAGTTTTATGTATTTTCAAATTAAAAATTCAAAAGCTTACCATTAACACACCCAGACGCGGTCCTTCAAGGATCCAAAAATACAGAGTAAAATTGTAGCCCCACCAACATCTAATGTAAAAACAAAAAAACAGCGGACAAAAATTAAAATCACATTTATTAAATGTACCTATTTGAATCATAATAGTTTACGAATTTTTTTTATTTGGGCATCTCTTTTTTCTCAAACAATATGTATTTTGATGATAGTCAAAATAAAAAATAAAATTATTAATTAAAATTTAAAAGAGCTCCTTGCTGTAGCATTACATGGTACTGGTAGTTATAAATTATCCAAAACTTACGTAGCAGTTCCATAATGTTTCGCAGTCACAACTGCCCAGGCTAATGTCAACGGAATAGGGAAAACCCAGCCAACGATTCGATACACAGCTGGGGATAATTTCTCTTCAAAAACAGTCACTGAAAGAAAAAGAAATAAATAAAAACAAATGAATTATGTACACATTTAAATTCATAGGATATTAAGTTTGAACTAGTATCTTCAGAGTTTCTAGTTTCTTAATTAATTCGTACTTTCTATTACATCATTTTGTTTATCAGGTAGTTACTTAATCTTTTGTAGTAAACTGAGTTTGAGAGTTCACGAGGATCACGTAGTATTACTAGTAACTCATTAAAATATTCTTCAAGTTTTACATCATTAAAACAGTGTCGCTTAAAGGATTCTAAATACCGTAAATGTTCGAATAAAAGACCCTGGCGCCTATTTAATGTTGTAAAGTTGGCGGTAAAAAATGAAAATAATTTATACAAAATAAAAACTAAAAATAGTATACTCGAACATAGTATACTCACATACATAAGTTCTAGGAAAATCAGAAATAAAAATCAGTGACATTGACACCGATAATATTGTTTCGTAGGTCACAACAAAAAGGGAAACTATGAAACAAGTTTTAGCAACACGCGATCCTATAAGTTCAAGACCAAAGAGTTGAAAAGTCAGGAAGCCGGAGCCGGAATACATATCAGTAATGTAAAAGCAGCAAAGGAAGATAGCAAACATTGTTCTTACGATAATATATTTACTAGTAAAAGACGGCGTATATATATTTTGCTATAGGGCCTGTCTACATAAATATAAGTAATTACCTCCTCCTACTATCACAAACAAAACCAAAAGTTTTAGTGTACAAAATTACTTTATATAGGCTCATGATGGTCCTACCCTTGACGTTGAACACATTTCTAATGAAAGAAAAAGAAGAAACAAAAGTCATTGACGGGAAACAAAGTAGGAATGCCAGAAGAAAGGCCTTTAATCAATGACAATTAATTCTGGGTTCCCCTCTTTTCTCTTCTATGTAATTACATATCCTGCGATTTTCCTCAATTTTTTTTTTATTTCTCAATCTAATTCCAATCTAAAAGTGATTTAGGAGGGCACACACACAAGTCTCTATAGTATATTATACTAGCGAGTAGTTGTGTGCCATTAGTGCCTTCTGCTACACGTGCCTGTAACGTTTGTAATGTATGACATCGTCGGTGATGAGTCAATACCGGCCATTCGCAGTTTTTTTTAACTTGCAACAAAAATACACCATGTGGAGCAAAGCTTTTTGACAAAATTTTGAAAAGTTACAATATTAATATTGTATAATTTTGAAACGCTAAAAATTATCGTTATTTTGGTCTCGCGTCTTTAGCTCGAATGCACTTTCACTTTGTACGAATCGGCTTGTACGAATGTATTTTTTACGACTGTTCTTTTGTACGAAAGTTTTTTGTACGAATGTATTTTGTGTGAATTCATTTTGTGGGACGGTTCTTTTGTACGAAAGTTTTTTGTACGAAAGTTTTTGTACGAAAGGTTTTTGTACGAAAGTTTTTTGTACGAAAGGTTTTTGTACTAAAGTTTTTGTACGAATGCATTTTGTATGACGGTTATTTTGTACGAAAGTATTTTGTACGAATGAATTTTGTGCGAAAGCACTATGTATGAATGCGTATTATTTTTTTATTACATCAATGTCTGCAATTTCGCCCACAAAACAAATAGATTCCTACGTTCATTTTTACCTTTCTCATTTTTCATTTCAATTTTGGCAAGAGAACAACAAACCCAAGAGATAACAGTGGCAATTACAAAAATGAAATCTAGATATAGATATATAATCTACACCTAAACACATATACTGACAGCTATCCATTTCACTGGGATTACCTTTGTAACTGTGCGACTTTTGTATCCCAGTTACAGAATGTTGAAGAAATAGATTAATTTCTCATTATTTCTCGCGTAACGTACAAGTAATACTCACTCTACTACAGAACGGACATGGAAGCAGAAAAATCCGACACTGGTTTTAATAGAACCATGTCAAGATCATGTGTACCCATGTGTTGCACTATATAGGCAGTTACAGATTGAATTCATTTTGAATGTATACTTGTATTTTTGTTAGTACACCCACGTGCCGACAGCCAGCCTAAACGTTCAAAAATTGGAAATTTAATCACGTCCGTTATTTCTATATCATTAATCTTATCGTTAGATCAGAAAACAGATATGTATAGCATTGCGTTGGAAGTCCCATATAATCAAACAAAGACAATTTTTGAAATAAGACTTTTTATGTTCATGGAGAATCCTGATCTTTCCTCATCTGTTCCTCCATTTTCTATTTAAAACAATTACAATTACTACTACGCTCCCTGAATTAAAATCGTAAAAATTCCAATTCCAATGTCAAGCGTCAATCAATTTACACTTGGGATACTGTAAGGCGGGATTAAACGTAGGAAATTGAATTTTTCGTAGGTGGCAACTTTCAATTCGAACGTGCAATTAAATTACTATTACTGCAATTAATTTAATTCGTGACATATAGCCAGCTTCAATGCTAACAAATAGCAGATTGGCCATTTCGCTTCTTCAGAAATAAGAAGTTACGATTTAACCTACGTCATAGTTTAAAATAGAACAAAATCAAGTTTAAAAATTAAATGTACCTAGGCACTTTGAAGCCAGAGACGCTAAAAAGAGGGAGGAAATTACAGGTAAAGTGGGGTTAAATTTTATTTGGGTATACTTTGTCGAGAGTTAAAAATCCCAGATACAAAATAAATTTGCAAATTCTTTGTTTTTGGCCTTGGATTTTGTGTTTTATCTAGCAGTTTTATTGAACTATGTTAAAGCTTTTATCATTACATTTGCTCAAGAATTGATTTGACAACAAGTGAAAATGCCATATGTAAGGCGTATGTCAGCATTGTCAACATGGCTAAAAAATATTCTACACTGATTGTAAGTGTTGCCGTAGGTTATGACGGGTACTGATACTTTATTATTTGAGACACTATAAGTACCTAGGTTGGTAGATATAGGCTTTTTCAATTAAATTAATACAAGGCAAAATACAAAGTGACAAATGACATTTTAAAAACAATTATTTTTCTGAGAAAATCTATTCGCCTACATGTAAAATAAAAAATATTAGACATGATTCTAATCTTAAATACAAGCTGTAAGCGATATCAGCATCAGCTCATATCAAGAATTCCTAAGAAAAAAGAAATGCTTCCAGCAGAAATTCAAAGTGTATTATCTTTAAATCTAAAGAACAAAGAAAGAAAGATTGACGTGGCTTCAAATTTAATGAGTAAATGTCAACGTTAAACTCAACTGGAAATTGAAACAGCTGATATATTTCTACTATTTACTTATGTGATATGCATAGGGCAAGTCTGTCAAGAAACTTAATAATAACAGATTTAGTTCTCAGAAAAATCGTATATTTTCTTTTACAAAAATTGCTTTTAATAAAAGCATATAAAAAATCCTCAATTTTTTTGATCTGACACTGTGCTCTTTACAAAGACAAAGATTAGGTTAATAATTTATATAAAATTGTACATTAAAACCCCAATTTATTGTGAAACGTTTCCATACCGCATATATTGCTAATATATAATACCGTAATAACATGTAACTGTATCCTTTCTTAATTAACAGTATCAATGGAAGGGCACTGTTTTGAGTTTTGCTCATGGCCGGATAATGTGGCTAGCGCAGGCAGCCTAAGCTGCTTGAATTTTCAAACAACATGTAAATGAAATTTTGTAGAGTTTTCAAAAATATTTAAAAAGTATATTTTGACTTTTCAAAAACATGCAAATATAACAATTTTTGTACATTTAAAAAACATACAAATAAAACATTTTCCACTTTTCTCAAAACATGTAAATAGAACATTGAGCACTTTTCTGAATCAAGTAAAAAGAACATTTTAAACTTTTCTAAAACATACAAATACAACATTTTGCTTTACCAAAGAAAACCATCAATAGAATCAAAATGGTGGTTTTTGTATGGAAACAAATTTCTGCCTAAAAACAATTCCTTCGCCCGGCCCTGGATATAATACATTATGTGGGATTGTAGTGTGGTATGTACAGGAAAACAAAGTGGAAACAAACCTGTGATCATATTGTGGAGATATAGGCCTTCAACGAACATCCACATGAACATGGCCGTCCTTGCATACTCGAGACATATGTAGGCCGCTTCACAAAGTATTGGCTAAAAATAAATGATCATAAAATTAAAACATTACTCATCATCTTATGCGTGCCTTGTATTTTTGGTATTTTGTTAGATTTACACACGTTGGGGTGGCAACTTACTTATTTACACGAGATCTTGTATACAAAATGATCTAGGAATTTCATATTGTGCGTTTATGTATTCTTTACTGTTATGTACTGACAATGAGTGAGTATTGCAATTATTGGTCTAGTCACCACTTTAGCCATGACCATACCTTAATAATACAAAGTTGGCTCTGTTTACATGATGTTTCCCTCCTGGTAAGTATATCAGTATCACTACTTTAAATTCCAAGATCAAAGTTGATAATTCTTGGTATGCAGAAGTAGCATGAGATATTATAAACCCGCATTTCATATGGCACTTTATTGATCGATCCGCATATAACTTTATCAAAGGGTATCTTAGCGATCGTTTGCTATATAGTATATAGCCTGTGAAATCTGAACTATCACTCAATAAATCACTAGCGACAGATTACTTTTATCCGTCCTTGGATACGTTTATTGATACATAAACCGAAACCGAAGCCTCCTCAACGAATATCTTTAATGTGAAATTGCACTTTTAGACTAATTAGCATAGCTTAATAGTTTTATTCTGGGTTTATCAAGGGAAAGCTCAATTTCAAAGAGTTGTACAAAAACTGTTTTCCTGGAAGTTTGTTAAGAGCAAAGTTGCTGTGGCCCCTATACCACCTACTGATACTGCCCTATATAATACTACTGTATAGCCAGGTCCGGATCCAGGGGGTGAGCAACTGACCTGTTGCCCACTCCCTAGGTCCAAATGAATTTTTTAAAATAGGCTACGTATCCATTTTTAGTTTTTAGCTAGAAACAAAATTCAGTCTACAAAAAAAATATCATGATCCTAAAACCATGTAAACAGAATATTTTGCACTTTTCAAAAACATGTAAAAAGAATATTTTGCACTTTTCAAAGACATGTAAAAAGAATATTTTGCACTTTCAAAAACATGTAAATAGAACGTTTTGCACTTTTCAAAAACATGTAAATAGAACATTTTGCACTTTTCAAAAACATGTAAATAAAACATTTCGCACTTTTCAAAAACATGTAAATAGAACATTTTGCAATTTTCAAAAACATGCTATTAAAATTTTGGGCGCTTCTATCTTACGTAAGTTGATTTTTGACTTTGACAGCTCATTTTAATTCTTGCTTAAATTGGAAATGAGCCATTCTTCACTTACTACAATAATATGAATTGCCCACACCAGAAAATATTTCTAGATCCGCCCCTGTGTACAACCTACTAAACCCGAAGTATAAATATATTATATATATAACTAATCTAATGTACAAGCAGAACGGACGGATTTAAATTCGAGGCAAGTGGTAGGCCACGATGTGGTCTGTAGTGTAGTCTGTCTTTAGCCGTTAGCCTCTAACTCTATAGCCATATTCGTATTTCTTGTCTTCCTTGATGCCTTTGAAATTGAATCTCACTACATTTATCCTACAGTCAGGAGAATATCTCATAGGCTGGAACGTTAGTCGCACTATATACCTGGTAAAAATTGTTTCAAGATCGAATTTGAGATGCTATATTTATAAAAATAATTAGCGCATAATATATATAGCATTAAACGTGAATTGGAGCTGGACCGAAACTGAAACATGAGACACAAAGTCACCGCCCATCACAGAAGAACCACTTGTCTCGTGCTTTGTAGTGAGTATATAGTTTTGTAACCTTGAAAGTTGAGAAACTTTCTTAGGAAAGTAACTTGATGTTTCACTAAAATTTAATAATTTTATTACACGTGAATTCACGCGATTGTATAGCCTTATAGTGGAAATCAAATAAAACGTGAAATCTATATAATTTAAAGCTAAAAATTTACAACTACTGCTCCCTGTCTGTCCTATTTCTTTTCCAGTATCAGTATTACATAGAAATGTATTCAAACTAAATTCAAACCTCTTGAACCATATCACATAATCATGTCCCTTTCCCAAGCAACCGCACAGCACAATTTCTTAATAATAAATAATATTGCTTTAGTTTGTGTTTAATATACTGGGCAGTGGGCACTAGGTCACCTAGTAGAATTTATTAAGGATTTCGTAAAACTTAGTTTCTTCAACAATTTTTAATAAATTGAATTTTTATAAACAATTCTGAAGGAAAGCTACATTTTTACAAAATCTGACTGTGTATGTTACTTCAGTTTTTAATGGAACAGCTGAATTTAATATACGTAAATAAGTAATTTGTGTTTTATTATAAATCTTTTATTTATGGACAGAATTTTGAAAATAAACTTTTGCAAGATCTGCAATAAAAAAAAGGTATTCAAATCAAATATCGTCTGTGAAGAATCAAAATAACCCATATCCATTTTTAGTTACAAACAAAATAGACTATCTACAGAGAAAATTAAAATAATATGTTCATGAAATCATGTAAATAGAACCTTGTGCACTTTTCAAATACCAAGTAAATAGAATATTGAGCACTTTTCAAATACCAAGTAAATATAATATTGGGCACTTTTCAAAAACGTGTAAATAGAATATTTGGCACTTTTGAAAAACATGTAAATAGGACATTTTACACTTTAAAAAACACATAAATAGAACATTTTGACCTTTTCAAAAATATGCTTGTAAATTGGACATTGTTACCTTTTTAAAGACATGCAAGTAGAACATTTTGACCTTTTAAAAAACACTAATAAAATAGAACAATTTGCTCGTTTTAGAAACTCGGGATTAGCATTGTAAGTATGTGCAATTAATTCTAGCATAAATTGGAAATGGGTCCTTTTGGTTCTTCATACACGATATATTTTACACGCGAAGCAAGATCTTATATGTAAGTCTTATTTTTATATGCTATAGTTGACGGACACAGATTACGTGACATCCTGTGAACTATATCAAATATATTATGTGTAAAACTTACAGTATTATCGATTCCCCGAGCATCTTGCTGTTGCTCCGGTGAGGTTTTCTCATCTAGATTGGATCGGACAATAAATTGATCAACGTAGAGTGTGAGACGGACGGCTACTTGAATCACCATTGCAATGAAGAGGTGCCGGTGGAGTCTCGTTCGGGGATTCCTCAGACTCCTACAAAATAATTCAAAGCGACAAACAAACACAATTAATTATCAAGACAGCCAAAAACAAGACAGACATTAGGACTATGGACATTGAACATGCAGGTGACGGTAACGGTACCGGTACCGGTACCGGTATCTGGACCGGCCGCGGCCACGGCCACCCGGACCGGTTCCCAACAGATGTGTCTTTTCCTTTTCAAAATTAACATCGTAATTCAAGGAACTTCCACGTCATACTGAGCTAAAAGACCTTAACTAGAGATGCCAGAAGCACTGGACTGTAAATTTCAATGTCAATGCCAACATTGCCAACGTCAACTTATACTTTCGTTCGCGGCAGATAAGAAATGCACTGATAGCACTTTCCGGAAATACATATCGTCTGTGAAGAATCAAAATGACCCATATCCATTTTTAGCTAAAAACAATATCAACTATCTACAAAAATATT
>JAQFZE010001816.1:0-16476 GCA_034695245.1 Dicyrtomina saundersi | reverse complement strand
AATCGTGTTTTCTTCTACCCATCATTGTCTGCCCCCCAACGTGACCCTGCCGTAGGCAGGGGGGCCTAACTTCTAGTCTATATATAAATGTATGTTTTACTTTCTCCAGCTTTCTCTCCCTTCCCACTCCGTGTCTTTCTTTTTCCCGTTTTTTTTTCGCAGCAAGCATTCAAAGTGAAAACAACTTTTGGCTTGCCTTTGAAAAGAAAGCATGGACATTTTTCTAAATATATCGTCCCTGTCACCTCACTATATCCAAACTACTTTACCACTTTTACCTGAGCATATACATGATATTTATTTTTAAGAACGTCTCTATATATATATATGTATATATTCTGTTTTCTTACAAAAAAATAACCAATTCCTTGATCAATAGTGAGACTACTATTACACATTCTTTTCATATTATTCAGATCACGGAAATAAGCAATTTACAAATAAATTCAAATAAGTTGAATCTCGACCAGGAGCCTTTACAGCTCCCCATACTCCATACTACACTCACACATGGTCCTCTTAAAATTGATTTCTTTTAAAATCTACTTTTTCGCTATGAGCATTATTATTGCGAGACTCTTGAAAATATCTTACATTGAAATTATTATGACAAAGTGCAGACAGTCTCATTCCATTTGAATTCAATTCAACAAACTTCCTTATTTACACACACACACACACACACACGAAATATATTTTTACAACGACAACAACTTCAACAAACAATTTTCAATTCATTTCCACATGTTTGGAATGTGCACTGAATTTTTTACTTTATCCTTTTCCCCTTCCTCTCCTTCCAAATTGATGACAAAATGAAAACTGACATAAATTATTTTTTTTTATTTTTTTTAGTTTACATTGCCGATGAAGAAGCAAAATCCGCATATTTTCAATATTTTCTAAAAAGCAAAATCCTCATCTTTCCAATAAATTTTAGAAGCAAAACCCCAATTCTAGAAAATGAGCAAGTACAAAATTTATTTTCTTTTAAACTTTTGTATTCATAAGAAAACAAGTTTTCTCATAATAATTAGTGGTAGGGGAACTATCTTAAACACTAAAAGTTTTCCCTTTATTTTAATTAAATTTTATAGAATTTTGTGCAAGCTCAGCTGAGATTAGCCTTATAGTAAAAATAAATGAGATGCACAAGCATGCATGAGCGTCTGTACATGGTGCTCAACCTGTAGATTGTAAGATAGTTCAATAATGCAATTGCAATTGCAATTGCAATTTTCGGCAGCCGGTGTCCAAGCAGTGTCAAAGTCTGACTGAAGGACAGTCAAGCCAATGCCAACCTCAACCTCAAACTCAATATCATCTTTCGTTTTGAGTTACCGTATGTTTTTAGGGTTATTGGAGTGCATAGTGGGAGTAGTAGAATATGCATTAAATGAAGTAGACACTGGGTCCTTTCTTATCAGTAATGAAATTGGGAGAAGTAGAAATACTCTGAATTTACTGCAGAAAAAGGTATAACGACAATGAGAGGGAACGTTGTACAGGATTCTATTCTTCGTCAAGGTGGTAGTCTAAACTTTTTTTAAACAATTTGTTTTGATGAGGTGGTTTGGTTGGTCAAGAGAAAGAGAGAAAGACTTTGAGTGACACATACGCGGGGTAAAGTTAAGAAGGGGAAATGTATGAAAATATTGTAAAATATCCTGAGAAATCTGCAGTTGAGTTGGTTACGCTTGACATGAACATTGGATACTATATTGATTCAAAAGGAGGATGCTTAAGACGGGAATGTGGCGGGGGAGCGGAAAGAGGAACGGAGTAAATCTTATAGCCATCATATTGGTTTCGTCTATAGGCATAGACAGAGCTCCTTATTGCAGCCCTGGTTTTGTTTTTAGTGATGGTCCAGAGTCCAGGTCCTAGTTTGGGTATTACAAGGACAAAGTCATCGTCCAGAGAATATAGAATCGATTCTACTTTTTCGAGTTTTTGACGGAACAACTTGAAGGGGGCAGAAAGAAATAGAGACAAAGAAGAATCCGCTCATCTTACCATGCCATACCCAAACCCAAACCATACAATTTACAGTATAGGAGCAGTAGAGGCGCTAAAGAGTGGAATCGTAGATTGTAGAATGCAAATAATGCTGATAGCATTTTCGACTCTAAAGCTCGGGGATGGAGAGGAGAATCAATGAGGTCGAGTCCTGGAGTCGCCGAGTATGATGACGATGAAGACGTCAAGTCTGAACTGAAGAAGACGAAGAAGAAGAGAGAGGAGAGAGGGAGAAGGTCGGAGCCGTGGCCTCTTGTCACGTTCTCTGAGTTATGTCTGGCCGTAAAGTAATCGAGACGCATTTGCCTTTTCCTCTGACTTAGAACATTGCTTCTCTTTTTTTTTTTTTTATTATTTTCTCTTGTGATTGGATGTCGGATTTCCTCGAGACTTACTTAGTTGCATCTCATGGGGATGTTAGAATTCCGTCTCAAAGGATCCCTATTTCCTACACTCACATCCTTCCACATGAATTTTGATGGTCTCAGTTTGATTGTCACTTCTCAAACTGATTCGAACCGGAGGGAGAGTGTGTATGTAAGAGAGAGAGAGAGAGAGAGAGAGAGAGTCGGGGAAAAAATAAGTCTATGCTTAATCCTCCATTGCGATAATGTAAAAGTGCTCAATTGTCCCTTAAAGAATGGAAACTAACTCTTTCAACTTGAGATACGAATACGATTTTAGATCAAGAAAAAAAAATACTTCTCTCTCTCTCTCTCTCTCTCTCTCGCGGTATATAGAAATAAATGTACTGCGTATATCTATATGAATGTAGACCTCCCCATGTTTCCCCATGTCCTAACTTACTTTTCCACATTAGCTTTTTCTCTTTTTTCTCAACAATCTCAACGAGATTTTATTTTCCTTTGTGGAGGATTGAAGCTGATACTGATACACAATTGCAATTTAGAACTTGGCATTTCTTTCCTTTTTATATCCAATAACTGTGACACAAGGACCATATTCAGATAACCAAAAACCATGCCCACTCCCATCCAACCCTCCAACAACTATCCAAATACCACCATGTACTACATAAACATATATACGCTATAGCCCATTCAAGCCGTACATGCTGCTCCGGCCACATCATATGCAAACTAAATATCTCCAATCTCAACTCTCTATGTGTACCACTTTTTTTTATCATCATCTTAATCTTGATACTTGTATATGTGTGTGTGTGTGTGTGTGTGTGTGTGTGTGTGTGTGTGTGTGTGCATGTATAGAGGTCTGAGGAAGGAATCTGGGTTTGAATCGGAATGGATAAAAAAAACTTTTAAAGGAAGGAAGATTGAGCACATACACATAGATTTTACTGTGAAATGTAGAGATTTTTCATTCCCCTAGCGCTGGCCTGCCTCGACGTCCACATACACTCTGAGCTTTGTTCATTCTGAGGAAGATTAGGATACTCGTCGAAAGTAAATTACTTGAGTATATCCATGTACAATGAAAGGTTTGACATGGTCTTGGTCTGTAGGATGAAGCCCATAGAGCAATATCACATTTATTATTGTAGGATATTTTCTCCTATTTTTCTTTCGCTTTCTCTCTCTCTCTCTCTCTCTCTCTCTCTCTCGTCCAATAAACTTAATACCGTAAAAAATTTCTGTTTAGTACGCACTAGGATTTATTACTCCCATGACCATGTTAGGAGAAGCTCACGTGATTTTCTAGAGAGAAGAACCATCTTCAAGAAATTTCCTCCCCTTACAGTTATATAGAGCATAGTATTTGAAGATATGCGGATATGTGTGTTGGGGGTTATGCAGGGAGCTTTCAATGTTCTATTATCTACTAGTTCGGCTCATAATAAAATAATGCGTGTACTTAATCCAAAATTGAATATTATGTATTGTGCTATGTTAGCCTCTGTATAATGGCTCTGCACATTCTTTTAATTCAAGTCTCAAGTGCTTTTCTTCGTATCATTTAATACTAATTTTAATTCCCATGTCCCATGTCCTCCTTCTCATTTTTTCTCTTGACGTCCCCGCGTCCCTATCTCTTCCCATCAATCTAGGTAGGTAGGTACATAACCGAGCCTTCCTTCACTTGGTCGATGTCGATCCTCCTCTCAATTTGAGTTTGGGCTTGGGCTGGGTAAATGTAATGCATTTTTTATCTAAACATCTAGAGAGAAAAAACGAGTTTAAGAATGGAAATTAAATTTAAAGATATAGTATCTTAAGGAGGTCATTTCTTTCACAGATTTAAAAAGTTAAGACGATATCACAACTACCTACATACTTAAAAGCATGAAATGCAAGGACGAAGGACAGAGGGAGTATGCATATAGGTAGAGATACCCTAGAAAAACCAATAAATGCCGGATAGTGACCACTGCTCAGCTAAAGTTGCTTCAGTTTGGGCTGCGGTTGTTGGTGGTAGTCGGTAGTGGTTGTGGTCGTGGTGGGGGCTCATCAGGATGGGAGTGGGGAGGGTGTTGTAGAATTTTGGTACGAGTGTTTGCATGAGCCCTGGCTAAATGGGATATTAAGCGAAAAATTATCTTTTTTAATTACGCGAGTACCTTTGTGTATTTTGATGGAGCGCGTCGCGAGAAGGAGATTTTTCTCCCGCGAGCTCACAAACTGGACAAATGAGATATGAAAGATTCTGTGAAAAACAGAACGTGTCATTATGACCACATAATTTAATAGTGTAGAAACATTGAAGGCACGTTCGGAGAGAGTCATAAGCTATGGAGTGAAATACAAATGAGAAGAAAGGTGTCCTCAATTTATAGCCTCAATATATAGACTCTTTCTCACTCACAAGTCACACGGGCTAGACAGTATATGACTTGAGAATTTAATATTATGTGTAGCTCGCCTCGGACGGAGTCAGCCAGTACGGTCTGCCTTTCCCATTTTTTTATTTTATTTTCACCATTTATATTCTCCATGTCCTCAGTCCGCGTTGTCATCCGACTCCTTTCCCTGCCATTTGCTCTCCTGTCTCAAGTCTGCCGTGCCTATATGTGGAAGGATTGTGGACACGGGCTGGGTGGTCTCGGTGACGGTTGACCATGTTTTCCACTGGGGACTATGCAGTAGCGTCCTAGATTACATTTTTGGTCACGATTAGTGATGGGGAGACGTGGTCGTGAGCGAGAGGCAGCCACGGCGGGTGTTACTTTATTCTTCTTGTTGCTCTTGTTCCTCTTATTTGAAGACAGGTCAATCTTTCTTTGTTTCATGGAAGAGAGAAAGAAAAATGTGAGTGTCTGTATATTATATGGAAAAATGTATTTTCTCCCGTCCAGATTGTAGGCTAGGGAAAATGGGAGCAAGAACCAGAAGCATCAGTCCAGTCCAAAGTCCGAGTGCGAACGTCTCGTCTCATGAGCTGCGTCTCTTTCCGTTCCCTTGTAGAAAATCACAGCTGGATGTAATGGGGAAGAAGTACATAGTGGACAGTTTCCGAAATGGCTCCTTGCCTCTTTAAGACACCTACCCACTTGGACAGTAAAATAGAAGTAAAGAAAGTGAACTTGAGAATACTACTGACTGGTGAGTCCATTAGATTCCTTCTCCTCGCACACACACACACACACACACACACACACACACAGGATCCGATCGTCCGGAACTCAAGTTACTCTCCAAGTAATTTCAACCTCTATTGTACACTCTCAGTCAACTGCCAACACGAACCCAGCGCGCGATAGAACTACTTCACTTCTTAAATGTTTTCACTTTCTCGCCCCCCTTGAAATAGGAAGACTTTTCTTTAACTAGCCCCAATTTTCCCTCCAGGTCTCTACAAGTCGTCCTGACAGAACGGGAAAATAAAGATGGGAAAATACATGGAGTTCATACATTTAAGAAATCCCTTACGAAAAATACTCCACAGGAAAATATTTTCCTGTAGAAGGACTTCAACTGTAAAGTTGCTGATTTTTGGATACTGTAATAAAGCTTTCTAGTCTGAGTCAAGATTAGAGTGGGACGGAGATCTATTTATAGGCATGAGATAGCTTCATTGCTTTTAAATCTTAGACTTTGGACATCCCACACTCCAAGGGACAGGGGAACCAAAGCTTAAATTCCCACAACGGAGCCAGACCATAGTGGAATCTAACATGCTTCTAGAGAGTCTGTATCTTCTTTAAAAATCTTGACCGAGAGGCAAGCGTTACATTATGCTTTTAAATGACGTTCTTACACCAAAGCCCTCCCTTATTTTTTTTTTGTCTAATTGTGTAATGATACCATACCGACGCTAAATATTTTGGGGACTTCCTAAATTGTTATTCACCTACCCTCCTACTTGTACTCCCTTCCCACCGCAACTTCCAGCTAAAATTGTAGTACCTACCTAATACAATAATAGTGACGTCTGACAGGAAGGAGGCGTCTTACTAAGGACTTACTTATAGTACATATGTTGAAAGAGAAGGTCATCTACAATGGCGGCAATGTCAATACCTCTATGGGATGTCAGTATGAAAAGAATATTTCAAGAATATTTCTAGAATATTTTGAGGTTTTTTTTTATTTGAGGTAAAAGTTTCGGGAGAATGTAGGAATTGTTAATGATGATATAAATATTCCATTAAATGGTGATAACGTTGTCTATGCAAATTGCGGAAAAGTTTGTTACTTTCTATCCATAGGTACCATAAAAGAAGATGTGAGGTAGTTAGTTATAACTAGGAGTCTGGCTGGTTGGAGGGAGTAAATAGGTATGCACCTAGGTGAGTAGGTACCTACTATGGTCTTGGTCATGAGGATCCCTATTTACATTTGCTCAAGTTAGGGCATATAATATAATATTTTTCCTGGATCGATCAGTACGAGGATCCGGTTCTGATCTTAGTCATATTCAAAATTCAGCTGGAACTGGAACTGGAACTGGATTCACACTCAAAGTCTTTCTTGGCTTCGGTGGCCAGGGCCGTGCCGTGCTCATCTGGACAAGGAATTTATTACGGATAACTCTTTCCATGTTTCCCATTCCTTCAACTGGTGGTGCGTGGTGCTGGGACGATGTGATGTGATGTGAGATGTGGTGGTGACACTGTTACTGATGGTGGTAGTGGTGTTCATGGGAACTCATCAAGAAGAATGTGGTAGCATTTGGAGTTGGAGCGGCAGGATGTTATGGGGGTCCGATTCTCATTCTCTCCACTGCATTTCTTCTGGAATCTACAACTACAACTTATCACAACATACCCCTCCCCCCAATTTGTCTTCACCCATCTCTTCCTCGTCTTCTCACCATCCCAAATCAAGAAGTGACCACGTGGTTTTCCTAAATATTCAAATTAAGTTCCTTGTAGACAACTTTCGCTGATTTGAATTCAAGCCACATTATTTCTACAGTTTATTGAACGTCAAATCCACATCAAGTAGTTTCCCTCTCTATAGCCCCCTTGTCTGCATTCTCTACTAGGCACATACATCAAAGAGCATGCCCAATGTGAGATGTTCTTTCTCTGTATATACAATTCTATTCATGCAAGGTATTGCCTTTCATCCTGGTCAGATATATCAGCTCCGGACTTTACTTTACTGTACAATCTTGAGAATGTAAACTGACGCTTCCCTTTGGTGTGAGCAACTACTTGAGTCTGAACACCACCTATGGAGCGTTCCCAAAGGAAGCTAGTTATAGCTCACTACTTGTGTCTTACGAATCAGTATGTATATTGGATTGGAACAAATGGACCTCCCGACCTGACAGCAGTCTAGGTAGATTATCCTTCTCTTCAAAATCTTAACAGTTTCTTCGCATTCAGACAACTGCAGTGAAAGGTATTTGTACTACACTACGATGGACTCCTAGGCCAAGCCGTCTCAGCAAACGACCATCCCTGAAGGCCCCTCGTAAATACATCACGTATATCGACACATCATGAAAGCAGATTCTATGAAATGAGTAGCACAATGAATGACATGCTGTATACATTGTGTCGCAGTTATGCTAATTCACGGAGATATAGCAGTTAGGCTGTTACGCACAATTTGTCTACGTCTCTAGCACACGAATGAACAAGTCTTCTCCCCTTAGTTCTCAAACACCGCTACACCCCAAACATTTCCAATACACTAACTTCCGTCCAACGAGACTTAAATAGAATAAATGCGCTATACCCTGCTAAATTTTCACTCACACGAATCAAAAAAGACATCGCCGCGCGAGCTGATCTAGTACAAAGGCCATGCTTCCCTAGGCCACGAAACCAGGATTTTATCTGCATATTATACTCCTCAAATAAATAACCTCCCCCAATTTTTACTTAAGCAACTTTTTATGCTTGCTAATAGCTTTTGTTTTATTTCACTTTCAACCACAATTTATTTGTTCTGTACTCTGCGGCCATCAAATGCAAAATTATTTCGTAGTATAGGTACCTACCTACCTATATTTTAATGTATTGTAGTTGTACGGGTGTGTTCAAAAATTCATACAACAAATTGTACCTACCTATGTATCTGCATCATCATGACCATCAGGAGGAGAAATATATAAAGGTAATAAAATAATAAAAAATCTTGTGTTGTGCTGCTCACTTCAATGCACATGTTTGTGGTATGTTGTGATAATATAATCGGGAGGAATTATAATTTAATTGTGATTTGTGATGCTATAATAAACACCGGCAGACTATGGCTGTAAAGTAAAGGCTAGATTTTGGGGATAATGGCTATTTAATTATGCTTCAAATACCCCTGAAATTAACAATTAACAGGAGTATTATTGTCGGGAAATAATTTCGGTCTTCTACAGCCAGCACCCATAGTACCTACTATACATACTGTTTTAAGTGCATTCTTTGTATTGCATTCACATTTTGACTCAGAATTTTGTTTGTTATACAGTATTCAAGGTTGATAACATAAAAAGTGTGCAAATAATTATTTAAGCTTTAATTATATATTCAGGCCAGCAGTACTCATACACCCGACACCGACACCGAGACCGACTAACTGACTGCACAGCACATTTGCTCTAACTCAACTTCCCTTTTTTCTGACTACTATATGCTAAGCTACACGAGTATGTAGGGTACCCCCTAGTTCTTTTTTATGACTACCTCAGAAGCAGTATAACTCACTCGTTTTTCCACGAAGCTGTTCTACATCTTGTGGCTGGCTTTGTTTTCCTTTTCATGCAAATCTCTTGCATACCTATGCACGATAGATTGAGGAGTAATTCAATGTTTTTGTAAGAAGGAGAGCTTGCGTATTATTCTTTAGTGCTGATGCTGAGTCGGCTAAATAACTAATCATAAAGCATCTAAATCATTAGGTCTCTGACTATTCAATGCATGTTTCTCCCGACTACCTACTCCCCTCCATTAATAAATCCTACAAAAAAATGTTTAGTTGTAAAAAGTAATATTAAAATGACACAGCAATATACCACAACTCACAACTAATGTATTTTGAGCTTTATATGTACACATGCATATGAGGGGAAAAGTAGGAGTATTAAAGAAGTTAATGGGAACTACTAAATGCATCTTCGATATTCTAAAATTTAAAAGAAACAACGTAATAAAACGTTAATTTAGCTGGGAAGCCACTTCTAACTTATACTCCAGACATCCAGACTATATAGTCACTACAGGAAAGCTCAGCTGAAGCTCTTTAGGTATAGTTTTATACAAAAATGTGAATATCAAAAGGAGACTGCCGTAAAAAGCATAATTGTATCATAAAACGAACTTCTTGGATACACCACACCATTTTCTATTCATCAGTTGATTGCTGCGCGTGGTGGTGGTCTACGTGGCTGGGCCCTGCGTGGACTCAAAACCTAAGTTGATTATAGCCACCTTAGGTACCCATAGTGCCTCCTCACGTTCCCCGCACTTCGCCTAAACGAAGTTCATAAGGAAGGGAGGAAGAAACTTACTCATTATACTATGTGTAGTACCTACCTACATTCACAATAGACAATAGATGTTCCGGGTAAGATGAGACGGTGAAAGTTCTTTTCACTTTTCTTCAGGGCCTGACCCGACCACAACAGAGAAACTTAAAGGACAAGAGGAAGAACTCTTCTTCTTCTTCTTCTTCTTCGTCTTCTTCTTCTCTTTCACAGCCCAAAAAGTAAGACATGCAACTCAAGATTTTATGCTCTGAGTTTCGTGCCGTCTACGGCTAGACGAAGACGCGGCAGTTACGTGTAAATAACGAAACTCTTCCAACCAAACCCCATTTTCCTTTAATAATCAAACTTCTAACGTTCTAACATCTGACTGGGAAAAGAAGAAAAAAACTTTTATCTGAGCCATGCATCTGTTATGAACAGTATTAAAATTCCCTCATGTTAATAATGTGCAAGCGACATATGTCAAAATTTTAGTTGAAGACCCTTGCAGAAGACGCCCCTATATTTTGGAAGACATATTTCACAGTACAATGCAAGTCATAAGAGGCTATAGAGACTCTCGCATCCACATCTGTATTTCTCCCTTTAGAATGATTATTAGGTTTATTTTAAATTTAATAATAATATCAATAAGTTTGTAGTCGTTATAAAACTTCTAATGAATTTCTATTACTTATTTTTTATTGTCTATCTTCCGCCTAAAACAGAATTCGTAAAAATAAATACAAAATACTGTTTTTTTTTCATCCGAGGGTATATAACCATCCTTTCTACAGGTGCTCGAAATTTTTGAATATTTTATTTTCCATAAAATTAATGATAAACTAGTCGGAGTAGTTGTCATAAAATATCATTGATATACATACTTAAGCGGAACTATAAAATAATGTTCAATTTATCTAACGGATTTTACAGATATTTGCAGGCACGCACATATATATCATACCTCTATGACCAAAGTCATGTTAAGTTTCTAGGGCGATTTCTACTTCCCCATCAAAGTTTATTCAAAACTTGGAGAAAATTATTATAAAGTTGTGTAGCTGTACATAAACTGGGAGACGTGTACGACGAATCCTCTCAAGTTTCCATATTCCATATTCCATACTTATAATAGTAATAGTGAAGTCGACAAATTTTTTAATTGCTTATTTTCCCCTTCCTCAAGGATCTTGCTTCAATTAAAAAGTTACTAAAGTTAATTCACTTTTTTCTGGACTATTAAACATGGGGAGAGGGAGTGGTGATAGGTAAGTTTTAATTTGAAAAACTTATGCGTAGGTACGTTAGATATTAAGTATTAAAAGTGTGTGGAAGAGCCTCCCATTTGATGATGATGCAGCGGAGTTATAAAGAAGTTAAGAGAGTAAAAATGGAGGTTTGAAAGACTCTTATGCTCTGGTTATGGCGCTGTCTATGTCATAAATACACTACTTTCACCCACTGACATAATCGAGGCCTTAATTATTCGATGCTGCCATTGTACCACGTGGACAGTTCCTTGAGAGCTAACTCCATAATTTATAAACAAAATTGAAATTATTAGCAGTAAAATAAGTATCTTTAGTTTTTGTTTTTCATACAACACGGCCACTGTGACCTCTAAGCTTAGTGTAGGGATCGGTGACACGGGGTTCGACGAGACTGAAGGTGAGGAGACTGAATACTGTTGAGTGGATGAAAGGGATAGGCAATGTAGAGGAGGAACGGCGGAGAGGGATGGATGGGATGAGACACGAGTGTGGAAGAGATATAGTTTAAATCCATATAACTTTCGCTGGGATCATTTCCTCCCTTTCTACACCACCATTTCCATGTTATACTATACCCCATGTTTCGCCAATCTCCACCTAACTAAATGCAAACCAAGCTTTGATGATATTCAAAATCTGCAAATCCAAATCCCTATTCAGAAGGGTTTCACACGTTACTTCACATCTCTCTTTCTCTCATTTCTAAGTTGAATATGTAAGTGTGGGGTTTAGTCCGGAGACTATTCCAACACTAAAGGGCCAACGACCAACTATATAGCTACCAACTGGTGCCAGAGTGAAATTCATTTCAGCACAGTTCAGCCTTAGTTTTTGTCTCATCCATCATATTTACATGGCTATATACATATATATGTACGGCCCTACGTTCGAAGCACTATGTACGTATATAGACTCATGAGGCTAACAAAAGGAGTCAAAGAGAAGCAGTGTCCGGGTCCGGATATGTCTGCCGCCGCTAATAGTAATACTATCCTGTGGTAGCTGCATGGATATGGATGCTAAGTCCGAATTGCGGAATTGTTTCTATTTTTAGTTGAGCTACATATTACATTATTTATGGAGGAAAGTATCGCTACATGGGCTTTCACTCTCCGTTCTTAGACTTATTATGTGGAAGTCATTGAGGAATCATATAAATGGCGGAGGCGAAAGAATAATCCCTTGCTCTGCATAAATTCCAGGATTTAATTCCTTTATACTTTACGTAGATGATTTTAGAATCTATCATCTGTGAGGGGTATGCGGTCAGCTTTCCGAGCTGATCTATTTCTCCATCTGAGTCTTAGCTCAACATGCTCAACCCTGAGGTTTTTTTCATTTCATTCCTTTCACATATGATTGTTTTCGAGGCTTTGAGTTTTTCGGTTTTTTTGTACCTGCCATTTGTTTTATTAGTATCTCTAGGTATATACTTGACTTATAGTGTAAACAAATTTAACTAAAAATATTTTACTTGCATGTGCCCAACCAAATGTATCAAATATGGGATTGGGAAGACGCGAGGCTGCTGTCGAGCGTGTGACGGGGAGCCCAGTGTAAGTTTGAAATAAACCAATGAAACGAGAGCCATACTTCATACTTGCTACTTAATACTATAGATATATATATATTACGTATGAGATGTCTGACTATATGACTTTTAGCTACACGGGCTACATGAAATGCATTGTATCGTTTTCGTTTTCATTCTCGTAACTCTCACTCACATTAGACAGAAAAGAAAGTCAGCTTGAGAATGTAACACAAATCATTCATCAAAATAGTTATTATCAAAAATAGCAGGGGGCCTATGCATTCTAATGGAAGATAATACTTTTCCTTGTCTTGAGTAAACAGTTTAAATGAATGTGAAAATGCTCAAATAATTCTTACTCAAGGATTGTTCCATCCGCCTCCTCACAAGATGAGGATTCCTCATCTCGTTCCTATCCTCGTCTTATTTCCATTCTTTCATCCCTTCACTTACAACTTGAGCTCCTTTCCATTTTCCATTTCACTCACTTTCTCATTCAGCCCACATTTCTTCGTCTTCGCTCTTCGTTTTCACTGATTGGTTGGACTTAGACTTGTACTCGGGTATTTGGATTTGACTCGAAAGATAAGAATTACAACAGCTTTGGAGATGAGCGCTGACATTGATCTCCTGTATTAAATTCATCAAATTATAAAAATGCTCATGTGGCTCTAAATAGTATTTAAATTAAAATATCAAGCAACTAAAGCATGCAAAATACGACTGATTGTACTGAAAATCCTACCGTTATCCTCCCGCGTCGTACAAAATTGAGCTTTAATGATTATTTTAGTAACTACGTGGGGTAAATTATCCGGATGGGATGGGAAACAAATTATATTACCCCTTTCTGTCATCATCATTACCATACAAGAACATCACGGATGTCAGTGCCAGTGCCATTGGGGCGGTGGTATGACTGGCGTGATGAAAGCTGAGGGTGAGGGAAACTTAGCAAAACGATTCATTTGAGGCTAGCACATACTCACTCATCGTTAGTTCATCGGAAAGTTAAGGCTGAGGTGGGGAAGGCGAAGGTTCACATTACACAAGATGATTAAGGTAGAGGAACATGAGAAAGCATTATGTATTTTGTAGGTTAGGTTATGTAACTGGTACTGTGTCTGTATTTGTTCCCTTATAGCTACCCACAATCTGCGGGACTTTATTGTGTGGTTCCAAGTAAAATATATATTTGAAAAGGGGAATGTTTGCTCCTACACCATAAACTTAGTCGGAGGTAATGTAGTTTATCAGGTATGAAGTATGATGCGGTAGTTTGATTTTGATATAGAAATGATATTAGAAGGGAGTGTGAGGAAATGTGGCCGAGTGGGGAAATGAGCAATAGCGGATCAGCGCAATTTTTTTAAATTACGATTTCACACAAGGAAAGCAATAGTGCATTTTCCATGTTGAAGGAAGCAAGGAGGATTGACTCTTCATGGCTCGCTTGGCACTTCACTTTCAGACAAGTCACAGCGCCAAAATGTGAAAAGGTCACTAATGCTGTTTTAATGCGTAAACCTCATGGAATTTCCACTCCACTTCCCATTCACTCAATTCACACACATGCCTTTCCATCTTTCTTAACTTGTCATCAGACAGAGAGAGAGAGAGAGAGTAAGGGGGAAGGAACGAGGAGCCTTCGTCCCTATTTACCAGTAGACCACATTACAGCCCACCATATACATGTGTATAGCCAAGGAAAAAAAACATACACAGGTACAACAACTAAAAACTTTTCTATTTAAAACGCATTTATAGTTGGGCTGTTAAGCGAAATTTATTGGGAACAACCATATGGTTTAGTGATTGTGTTGGAAATTGCCACAGTGAATTACCATCATGTAGGGTCGCTTTTATCCAATCTTGACTTCTACTTTATGACTTTCTCTAGTCTGTAGTAATTTCCCTGAATTTTAATTCCGCCGTCAATCCAGCTGTATTGTATTAACTTAATGGGATTGATAATGTTTTCTCCTCTCGTCTCTCAAATATTAACATTTTCTTCACGGTTAATAATAATGTAGACTTGTAGACTTGAAGACTCGAGGCCGGGCTATTCCCCTGGTAAAATGTTCTTTATTCTTTCTATAAATTCCCATTGGATTTTCTCCAGCTTTGAGCTTGGTAGATAGTGGATTACTTAATTTAATTTTGTATAGTAAAGAATTTTTTTGAATTTTGACATGGTCATAATTATCTCGGTAATTTTTTAATTAGCATGACATGAGCTAACACGTGGCGACTTGAATGGAGAATTGAGAAATGATGGTATCTACATTTGGGATGTGATTCACGTGGTGGTGGTAGTTAGTGGTTATATACGCATATGTACTACTTACAAACATCACATTGTCTTTATTTTACAGCATAAAATTACAGTATATTTATTTTAGCTTTGTTGCCTTGTTCTGTTTGAGGCTGGAGAGAAGCCACACGTGCTTCATTTAAATTTTCAATTGCTTGTTTTTACAAAATCGGATTAAATTTTAAGCACAATGGATTATTATTTTGGGAGAAAATTGTGTCTTGGCCTGGCTTGACTGTTTATTTTATTCTGCTGCCTATGTGCAATGTCAGCAGATTTGCATTGAGGGTCTTAGGGCGTTTTTTGGGTCTTGCTTGAATTTAAATTTAGCTCACATCTCAAGAGGGAGGGAGAAAGTGAGTGTCAATTGTTATTCTTCTTTTCGTAGCATGTGACGGTAGATTAAGAGCTGGTTGGGATATAAATATTATATTATGTAGTAGTTTGTAGTTATAGTTGACAATGTTATTGTCATCCTGGATGTCATTGTGGTATGGAGGAGAAGGAGGCAGGGAGACAGAAAGTAAACAATTCCTATTTAACAAAGAATAAGAATTTTGTAGTAGTACAGTATTAGTGGAGTATGCATGCATACATGTATAGACGGATGACTTCGTCTTTGATTTTCCTTCCTTCTTAAATCACTGCGGAGAGTTGAAAAATTTACTTGCATGACGATCACCGACCCGAGAGGATAAACAGAGGCATATGCTTATGTATGTAGGATCTACTAATGCCGATACCAATATTAATGTCAGTACCATCATCATACCCTTCATATTGAGAGTTCAATAGCAGTGGTGTTCTGTATATGTGTAGCCAGGCCAAATTTAAAATTAACTCTGTATACAGGGTGTGCCATAAGTTCTGGCACACAGTATTTTCCTTATAAAATTCCCAATTTTTATTCAAGTGGATTAAAATTTGGGACATAGACCCCAAAACTGATAAGGTATAGTTACGTTATTTTAATATTTTAAACAACCGCCATTGGCGGGAGGTGAATTTAATCTTGATTACCAGGGTAAATGACGGGTTCTAGGGTGTCATTAGTATAATTTCTAAAATTAACGTTAAGCCCCTGAGGCATTTGTGGACCGCTTAGTCGACGCTTCAGCAATCACCGATTCTAGCTATATTCTTTTTTTCCGATTTAACTTATCACATTCAACCTAGGTAATTCAACTTATGGTTAGTTCACCTTATTCCGAATCAGCTAATCTTATTCTGATTTCACTTATTCCAGTTCAACTTGTGACCAATTTACCTTGTGGATAATTTAACTCATTCCAGTTTAACTCGTAGCTAATTCCACCTATGCTTATTTAACTTACGAAACTTTTTTTAAAGTTTTTTTTTGTTATACTTTTTCACTAGAGCTAGATGAAGAGGAAGTACAAAGTAAGTGAGAAGGGAATGCAATTTACGCACACTTTTAGTAGACACAAAACTTCGTCAATCCGTCAGACAACCTTAGCCATCTAACAGATTCAACGAAGACCCAT
>JAQFZE010001815.1:0-16476 GCA_034695245.1 Dicyrtomina saundersi | reverse complement strand
GCTCCGTCTGATATGGTTCGTAAACTAGTTTTTGACAAATAATCGTCGTTGAATTAACTCGAGCGACTCTAATACTTATTCAGAGTAGGTACATTTGAAACTCTATAAATTTGAGATGAAATCCCTACACAAAATACATAAAAAACATATACATTATAGGTAATATAATTGCGTATGCAGCATAGGAACTGACAAATAAAATACGTGTACATTTGCACGCACCGCGTCTTGTTGACGTTTAGTGGAAGGGAGATATACTTAATCCTTAATACACCTTACTAATATACTGATACATTAAACCAAAGAGCTACATAAGTTCTGTCAAGAGAGCATTTATTGAGAAAACAGTTAATGATGTGCTTTAAATTTTTTGCTGCGGCCTTCACCTTGCCCAATTATTTGTCAACATTTCCAATTATGTGGAAGCAGTAAGTGTCGAGTAAAACACAATCTCAGAGTCATGTGTTTTTTCAAAATGTTTTGAGTAATTGAAAGGAGTCTTGGCAGTTTAGTGCTTTTACTATTCATCCAAGTGAGATAATCAGAGGACTGAGAGCTTTTCAATTTCTCACAACTCCGGTTTCTGTGATGTTGTGGTGGTGGATGCTCTGATACATGTGCTTGTGCTAGGCGCATAATATATTATGATATTATATGAATATATTGAGTATAGGAGCGAAAGAGTAAAGTGCAATCAATCAAAACAGTGAAATTCGTATGCACGCTGATTTACTGGAAATGTGAGCTTAGTATTTAACTTATAGCCGAGTCAAATGGAGGTAAAAATGAAAATTTATAATGTGATTATTAACATCACTTTAATATCTAATTACTTTGACACAACTTTCGCCGTTTTTCCCCGCATAACTTGTAATTATTATCATTTTTTTTAGCAGTTCTTCGCTTATCGAAGGGTCTGGAATATGTTTGGGCTCATTCTAGAAAATTTTACAAGCGTGACTTAATTTTATTGAACTCTATAGCCCTACTGTGTGGTGCCATTTGCCGTTGCCGTTTTCTAGAAGGGTTGGTAAAGCTTCTATATTGTTCATCACGCGATTGTTGTGTACATTACTATAATTTTGCACGAAACGATTGAGGATTACATGCAATGCACTCACTCTCTGCTATTATACAGTAGCAATATAGCAACTCAAGACTCAAAGGCTCAAGGCTAATCATGCGAATTATCAGAGTATCACAAATTGTAATAGTAGTAATAATGCAAACGTGGGGTACATACTTCAAGTGTATAGTTCTTTGCATAGCGAATGGTTATGGGAAAAAATAGTGTAGAAAATTCTGGAAAAAATATAATAATATACCTACTAAATGAGAACTAATATTTTATTTATTTTTATGACAGGTTTGGGTTCAAGTCACTTCACAAGAAAAATGTAATGAATTGTATCAGAGAGCGTATCGAATCGGCATTAGAAATTATCACCTCTGCGCTGGACCAGTTGATGACAAGACCAGTAGAGGCACTTGTGTGGTATGTTACATACTTTCAAATTCAATTAAATAAAGTGATATAATTATCTGATTTTTTATTATCTGTAATGTAATTATTCTTTATGGTATTGAGAATGAAAGTTCAAAGTACAAACCATATATGTATGGCTCATTACATTATATACACATGGCTCTGACGCTGCAAACCGTATATGTACTTACTACATGTAGTCACGCTCAAAAAGAAAATACACAAAGGTACACAGTTGCACTTTACTGTATCAGTAGTTAGTACAGACAGCCAATTAGTAACTACACTAACTGTCAACTGTGCGGTGGGTGGGTGGCTGTGGTAGCGTTGAATAAGCTTCAAATTTTGTAGTACAATCTAACTGGCAGTGTTAATGTTCGATAACTAACGGAGAATTAGTTTCTAAATAAGTTCACAAATTAAAATTAAAACTATAGCATATTGACCGTTCGACAGTTGCAATGCATTGCAAACTGCAAATGTCTTATAGTGATGGATAAACCTGCATGAGCGCGTGGGTCATCATAGAGGCTGGCGACCTAACTTATTCAAACCAAGTTAAATCGTTCGCAGCAAGCGACCATACTGCAGAGATTTTAATTCCAAATAAAAATTTATTTTACTGATCGACCAAACTGATAGTTATTTTTGTCATTTCGAATTGCTTTTGTTGAAGCAACTTTACAACTTCTAGCGTTGAATATCATTCAGAAATGTAGATCAATAAATGTATGATAAAGAAATAATGTATTCTCATATATTTATTTTTATTTCATACTTGAGATCGACCGTTTTGATGTAGCAACAAATGCAATTCAGCAGTAGTAAATCTCATGGGCACGGCATCGAGAAAACTACTTTAAATAATATTATGTAATTTCTGTTTCAGTTGAGCAACTTCTTTCTACGTGTACTTTTACTGCAATCGAATAAGCTTATTTTTATATGTTAAGTACCGTGAAGCTTCTAATAACTCTGGGACGTCAAACTTTGCTTTAGACCCTTGAGTTATTAGAAATAAAAGCATAAAAAACAACATCTTCCCCATTTGATTCAATGCTAAAGAACGAGGGAGTTATTCGAGACCCCGGGAGTTATTAGGGACCAGGGATTTATTAGATGCTTTACGGTACTTATGTAAATATAATAATTACTTCAACTAATAGTTCTGTTCTTCCGTTTCTGTGTCAATAAATCGCCGCAAGAGAGGTGTAAATATAAATGAAGCAGCGCTTGGGGTCTTTTAAAAAATTTTAAGGACAAAATAATATATTGTTTGATTAAATGAATCGGAAAATCGGAACTGCTTCTTTCATGATTTAGTATTTCAGTTTACTACTATAGGTTAGCAAACTAAAGTTAGCACGCACAACTCCCAATAAACTGAATAAACGGATCGATAAATAGCAGTGAACATAGCTCTCGTAGAAGTAATGAGGATTTTAATACCTATACTTGCGAAAGTTTTAAATCGATACCACTTGGATATTGATATAATAATTGATATTGCATGTAGACGTTTTAGTGACTAACAAGTAAGGGCATGTCCATCAACTTTAAGAGATCACTTAAACTCAATAGACGGCTCAATAAGAATATTTTAGAGCTTTTTATGGGTTTCCAATTTAGCCTTACATGGTCAGAAACGAGCCCATGCCATCATCATTCTTTCCAACTCCAACGGCCTTGCTTATAGTTACTACAACGTTTTAAGTTTAGTGACAACAACGAGTGAGATTGTGAATGGTTTATTCATTTTTCGTATGTTCCTGAAGTCACTCTCGTTTTTTAATGCAGGAAGTACTGTAGCGAATACAATTATTAATACAGAATATACTTATTCAAAATATGCACAATTTGTTAATACTCATATAACTACAATAATTAACATATGCTTATAATTTGATTCTTAAGGGGGACTCTGGAGGTCCTTTACAGTGCAACTTCCGTGATGGGCGATGGCATTTAGTAGGAATTACATCATTTGGCTCTGGTTGTGCCAGGCCAGGATACCCTGATGTCTACTCCAAAATTACCTACTATCTCCCCTGGATTCGTGGGAAAATCCGGACATACAGCTAGTCTATTTATTTTCACAGTCTACAAACAGCCCTATAATCCCGACTATGTTGTTGTAAACCCGAATTTTACATACTACCTAATTCCAATACACACTACTTTTTATTTATTTGTTTTTACGTAGCGAATGGCTTTTTGTGTTTTCCTATCATTTCAATATTCGTAATTTGTTATTACGAACGCTCTCTCAGGAACTATTGAATGATTTCATAATATATAGATTACCTAGTGAAGTTGTTTTATTACTTTGATATTAATACAATAAGTGTTAATATTTTTGAAAGTGTTTTGCATCGATCAGCTGGGCTGATTTTAATAGATTCTACCTGTTATTACGTTAATATACTTATATATATATATAGATTTTATTCGAGCAAAACTAATAAGGAGCATTGCTTACAATAAATAATTAACATCCTTTCCTTAATAATCTAAACCTACATAATGTGTATAGCAATGCAGTATTTTTTACTATCTAGTCCGCATTCAACCTATGTAAATTCTATAGTGCGATTGATTTTGTGAAAAGTCGTTCATGTATTTTTGTACTGTAGACTATGTGTAAGGATAGATGTATTCTTTTCTTATATTAGATTTAAGCATTTTTGGTAATTCTAAATTGCTGAATTGTTGTTATTATTTTATATCTAACTATGTTATGTATAACTGTATTTTTACTTCCTTAATATTCTGCATTAAAGAATAACAATAAATAATTTAAGAGAAATGAAATTTTTTTCTCAGGGTTTTATATAAAATTCTTAATTTCATTCATAACCTATTTCATATTATCTTCTGTTAGATAATCTTTAATAATCTAATTAAGAAAAACTAATATGTTATACAGGCTCCAATGCAATGCGTATGCAGTACCAACACTGCCAATAGAGAGAGCAAAAATGATGCACGTGAGTGAGTGAGTTTAACAGAAAAGACTTGTTACTTATGATTAAAGTAAAGCGTCTAATAACTGACGTAAACAAGTCAACTTCGTGGTATAAACTGCATGGAGAATGTACATACATAGATCTTAAATGACGCACCATTAAAGATCAGTTTCTTCTATACATTGGTATGGCATCCATGCAGCCACTGTGTGGTATATAATAACCTTTATAACATGGCACCTAAACCAGAAAACCAGACTTTAACTGGTGCTTGTACACGCGTTTGGGATTGTATACGAGGTCCAGTCGAGTCTCCGTCTCCAGTGCGGTGTATTTTTCCGTTTCTCCACTGGATTCACTAATTAACTAGTAAAGTGAGTTGAGTTGTCTGTTGTCCAGTCATCAGTCTGCATCGGGGCTGGTAGGGACTACTATACTACTATATCACATATACGAATACTAGTACAACAGTGTTTGCTATATCGTCCTCTGAAACTTACTATACCGACGCCGGCAGTTGAATTGAGCAACTTTTTATGTATCTTCCATATTAATTTATGCAAATTAATTTTTTTCTCTTCTTAACACATTATATTCCCCACGGATGCACATTACATTAAAGAGATTTGATTTTATTAAATGTAAGAATTCTTATGCAATACTAACAAATCATAAACATCTAAAGGATCAGCACTAACATAAATAAACTGTGCTGTGTTTTTCGGGTATGGTTCTTACTGTTTAGCTTTTGCACTGTTCCCATCATCAATCATAACTATGTCATGACATAGTTATATGTCAATACTTTACAAAGTTATTGCAGGCTTCGTAATAAGGACAGCAACCTTAAGCTTAAATTATAATCTAAAACTGTGACTTGTGTCCTGACTGTGACCTTTAGCCTACAAAAATCAAAAATTAAAAAGGAAAAATTATTTATCTACAAGCTGAAGCTACTGAACAATTCTAAATCCAAAAAATCTAAATACCTGTATATATACAGATATACATAATACATATCCATGCTCTTGCTCCTCAAATCTACGCATGTCGTCCCAAAGGCAGAAACGAATCTACAATATGAAGTAGTTATAATAGTTCAATTTCAAGATAAGTTGACTTCTGAAATATTTCCAAAAATCATATTTATTTAAATACTTGGTTAGCCAGAATTCGTTATGCAAGTCTCACACATTATCTCATATGGAAATTTGTAATTATAATATTGGTGTTTTAAAAATTGTATTCAAGTACCTATACTATAAATAAATGTAATAATATGTTTTTAAAAATAAGACTCGCCTAATAAATAATAAAAGTTACTATCATTTTCTTATTTTGAAAGTGTAAGCACTTACCTAGTGAAGACGGACTAAAAATCAATGTAATGCGTCATTTTAAACAATGACAAAAAATAGTCGATGTATAACGTTTTCAGTTTACTACATAATCTATCTAAATTATACTATAAGATGACGTCAGTTTTATGACATGTAAAAGGGAAACGTTTTGTCTACGACAAATTTTTTTCACACTCACACCAACGACCTTAATGAAGTGTCTATCGCGGGTAACGTTATCAGACACATCCCCTTTTTTTACCATCTTCAATCACAAGTAGATTTTAAACTGTAATTTAATCAACAGCACCATATAAGTTATGCAGTAGGATGATAACGTAATAAGTGTGTGTGTGTGTGTGTCACGCAAACACAAGGTGATTCATCATTACTATATATTTTATGTTAACGCGGCATGGGAATAGGAAATTATAGTCTCACATAGCCTCTACTCTGCTATTATGCACGTATCACTGCTGATGAAATGCAACGAAGAACAATTATTCTAGAAATCTCCGATGACGTTAACCTTTACAAAGAAATAAATTTCTTGGGAATTTACATTATGATTATAATACATTAAAAATTAAAAGTGATTTATATGCACGTACATAGTTAGAGGTATAGGTTACATAGGTAATGGGTATGCGCTGTGTTCGGTGCATCCCAGACCCCAGAGAGTAGAGAATTCGTCTACCTACAGCAACCAGTTTATTACAAACAGCAACAGCTAAAGTAGCTACACAATGTGAACTATTTAGTTTAGCTAGGGTTCGATAATATAACATAAGTTTTACAATTTCATTCTAACTAGTAAGTATGATCCAAAGGAAAGAAGTTAATTTCAACTGACAAAATTGATGAAAATAAACTTTTAATTAAGTATTACTGGAAATTGGTGGTTAACTCCCTACTCCCTTGCATTGATCCATTTCGCATTGTAACGAAATGAACAGTATTAAAACAGGCAAGCTATGTAGTGGAGAACGAAAAAATTGCCATCAAAATAGCCTATTTCCAATTTTAGCTAGAATTAAAATGCGATATCTCAAAATACACTGTATAAGATAAGTAAAAGAGTAAAATGTTAATTTATTACATGTTTTTGAAAAGTGTAAAATGGTGTATTTTCATGTTTTTGAAAAGTGTAAAATGTTGTATTTACACGTTTTGCAAAAAGTACAAAATGTTCAATTCCCATGTTTTTGAAAAATATAAAATTGTCTATTCCCATGTTTTTGAAATGTGCAAAATGTCCTATTCACATGCTTTCAGGGTCGTGATATTTTAATATGGGTCGTTTTGACTCTTCACAGACGATCTAAATCTAATGTATACTGTTACTCTCCTCAGTAATCTCCTTATCCAAATCCAAGATCCAAATTAAAGCTCTCTAAGATACTTCTAATAAGTTTTTATAAAAATACAAACAATATAAGACATGTAAGTAGTTGACAGGTATGAACTTAATAAAATTCTAGGTAGGTTTTTAAAAACGTAAAGTATGACAGTACAGAACACATGATTCAATATTGTACAGGTAAATTACAATCTACATAATAAATCGTGTTTTATTATGAAGTTATTGACGTTCTCCCGAAACGACCAAAAAAAAGATATCCACGTATAGGTCAGTTTGACCAGGTAGCAGTGTCTCCATCTCCTATCACTCGAATCTTACGAGCCCCACGTGCACTAAGCATTCCCTGACATTATCGCGGGTTCGAATTCCAGTGGGTACCTATGTACGTAAGATGGATTCTTTATTCAGAATCAGAATTGAGATGAACTCACTCGCTGACTCTGATTCAGAGATTACAAAAGACTACTTCATGGGCATGCACGGAAAGAGAAGGAAACTCGTGGATTCGAATTCGACTCCTGCTGTATGATTCAAGCTTTATTGGACACTTGATATACATAGTAGTAGGGCTTCTTCCTCAAAAAAGTTACAAAATAATATAGATGCAAAAGGAGTAATGTTGACTGCAGTGGGCGGGAAGTGTATGCGTCAGATACACGAATTTGGCGGTTAAGACTTGTGCTGAGGGAGCGGACGCTGCTACAGTCTTTTAAGCTTCGACGTACATACGGCACTTCAACTGGATGGCCATGGAACTAAACAAGATACATCCTCTAACATTGTAGTACATACAATGGAAAGATCTAGAAAATTTATTGATCGTCAGGACGTTGGTTTCCCTTGCATTGCGGGTCCTGCACCCAAAGAACAGCGACCAATAATAAGCAGCCTTCCTGAAACGTCATGACTACGTCACATGGAAAGTTCTAGCAAAATGTTCGACGAGCGAAGAAGGTAACGCCGGGATTGAGTCGACACCAATATAAGTTTGTTCTTTCTAAAAGTGGACTCGTTGCGGCTGGAAGCAAGTGGAAAACCGCTCAATTTTCTTCTTGATTATCTAGTGCAAAATCCAGGTGAATTACCTGAAAAATCCATAAATTCTCTAGGAATCAGTGTTTAAAAAGGTACGTGATAATTTGAGAAATATTCTAGTTTAATTTTAATTAGCATTCAAGTTGTTTTTTGTAGAAAATTGTAACATTTTATTTGGTGTCCATGCCGTATTTCTCCATGAAGGCGACATGGGCGGCGTGGCTCGATTTATGTGTTCTTATGCACTGTATCTATTATACGTTATATGTACCACCACTGGATTTACTAGGATTTAACCTAGCGGAAAGGACATTGCAATGTCCGGATTTTTAAATTCATTTTTATTTTTAAGTCGTGCTCAATTCACAATTAGTGTAGTAATCAACGGCTACAAGTTAGTTAAATTTAGTAAAATAATTTTACAAACGTGTGAACTGTGAAGTTTTAAGAACGATGATGGTTAACGACAAACGGGTGTAATTCGAATATGTTGATAATTTGTCGTATTGACTTCTGAACTGCACAGTGTAGACTATAATGTAGGAAGCAGATTCCATGACAATAATCCTTCATAACAAACTCAATTATAGTGAGTGTGACGACTCATACTATTGGTCTTAACTTAGTGTGTAACCTTTACCATTTATTTAATTTTAGGATACAATAAAATGGCTAAAGCACCAGCAATCGGAATCGATCTTGGTACCACCTACTCCTGTGTTGGAGTTTTCCAGCATGGAAAGGTTGAGATCATCGCGAACGACCAAGGCAACAGGACAACCCCCAGTTATGTGGCATTTACAGATACTGAACGTCTCATCGGGGATGCAGCCAAAAATCAAGTAGCAATGAACCCCACCAATACAATTTTCGGTAAGAATGTCTTGCATTTATGTGGCATAGTTGATTATTAAAAAAAATATTAAGGATGATACTAATAATATTATGTGGCAGTAAATTTGGAATTAATGCATTTGTAATGACAGTTGTGTAGGTTAAATCATTTATTATGCGGCTGTGCAAAAACTAATATCAGTTATTTTTTTGCGTAGATGCTAAGCGACTTATTGGACGTAAATTTGATGATAGTACCGTTCAAGCTGACATGAAGCACTGGCCTTTCGAAGTCATCAACGATGCAACTAAACCTAAACTGCAAGTCGAGTACAAGGGTGAGAAGAAATCCTTCTTCCCTGAGGAAATCTCTTCTATGGTATTAACCAAGATGAAGGAAACTGCTGAGGCTTACCTTGGAAAAACTGTCACTGACGCCGTCGTCACCGTTCCTGCCTATTTTAACGATTCTCAGCGTCAAGCTACTAAGGATGCCGGGACCATTGCAGGTCTTAATGTCCTTCGTATCATCAATGAACCTACTGCCGCAGCTATTGCTTACGGTTTAGACAAAAAAGTTCAGGTAATTATCAAAAGAAACGTAAATTTTTATCTATTGAAATTAATGCCTATCTCAGCACTCAGCGGTGGTTATTTTGGTGCTAATTCTAACTGTACGGATTTTTTCGTTTTGTAGGGTAAAGGCGAAAGGAACGTTTTGATTTTTGATCTCGGTGGTGGTACTTTTGATGTGTCAATTTTGACCATCGAAGATGGTATCTTTGAAGTCAAGTCAACTGCTGGTGACACTCATTTGGGAGGAGAGGATTTCGATAACCGAATGGTAACTCACTTCGTTCAAGAATTCAAACGGAAGTACAAGAAAGATCTGACCACCAACAAGCGAGCCCTTCGTCGGTTGAGAACTGCCTGTGAACGAGCAAAGAGAACTCTTTCCAGCTCTACTCAAGCTTCAATTGAAATCGACTCATTGTTTGATGGTATTGACTTCTACACATCAATCACCCGTGCTCGATTTGAAGAACTGAATGCCGATTTGTTCCGTGGAACTTTGGAACCTGTTGAGAAAGTACGTATTTTTTTATGGCGAGTATTTTTTATCCAGGATTGTCTAGAAATCCCAAATTTTCTTGTACTAATTACTATTTATTTTTTTTATTCCAGTCGTTGCGAGATGCTAAGATGGACAAGGCTCAAATTCACGACATCGTCTTGGTTGGTGGATCCACCCGTATTCCTAAGATCCAAAAGTTGCTCCAAGATTTCTTCAATGGAAAGGAATTGAACAAGTCCATCAATCCCGATGAAGCTGTGGCTTATGGAGCTGCAGTTCAGGCTGCTATCCTTCACGGAGACAAGTCTGAAGAGGTTCAAGACTTGCTCTTGCTCGATGTTACACCTTTGAGCTTGGGTATTGAAACAGCTGGCGGTGTTATGACCACTCTCATTAAGCGAAATACCACCATTCCAACCAAGCAAACTCAGACTTTCACCACATACTCGGATAACCAACCCGGAGTGCTCATTCAGGTACAAATCTATACTTCATTTTATCTACTAAACTACGATTTTGTTTTAGCGATGTGGGTAAATTAATGGTCTGGCTCTCGAATAAGTAAGTGGCGTAAGTGCAATTTACTCACGGTTCATTTTTTTTCTCTCCAGGTGTTTGAAGGCGAGAGGGCGATGACAAAGGATAACAATTTACTTGGAAAATTCGAATTGACTGGAATCCCCCCTGCACCCCGAGGTGTACCTCAAATTGAAGTCACCTTCGACATTGACGCCAACGGTATCTTAAATGTGACTGCCATTGAAAAGTCCACCGGAAAAGAAAACAAAATCACTATTACCAACGACAAAGGTCGCTTAAGCAAGGAGGATATTGAGAGAATGGTGAATGATGCTGAAAAATACAAAGCTGACGATGAGAAGCAGAAGGATCGTGTCTCAGCCAAGAACAGTTTAGAGAGCTACTGCTTCAACATGAAAAGTACTGTTGAAGATGAAAAAGTCAAAGACAAAATTCCTGGTAAGATTTATAGTTAATATTTATACCCACTATTAGCACCCTTACTGTTTTCAATTGACTCCCATTTATCTATTTCTTTGGGGGAATTTAGTTAGAGATATTTTTTCTCATCCTTAGTATGTTTTGTTATTTGCAGAGACTGATAGAAAAACAGTTATGGATAAATGCAACGATGTCATCCGTTGGTTAGACGCTAACCAATTGGCCGAAAAGGAAGAATTTGAAGATAAACAAAAGGAACTAGAAAAGGTATGCAACCCTATCATAACCAAAATGTACGCTGCAACTGGTGGTGTTCCTCCAGGCGGCCCTGGTGGCGCCGGATTCCCAGGTGCCCCAGGAGGAGGTGCACCCGGTGCAGGAGCTCCTGGAGCTGGAGGTGCTGGCGGCCCAACTATTGAGGAAGTTGATTAAATAATAACGCATCTTAACTTATATTCATACGTTTTCTTATCAATAACTTCATGACCATTTAATCAAGTATTCTTTTTCATTTCCAATTTTCAATCTATATTCACACGTCCTCACTCAGTCACTGAATTGACACCAGTAAAGTTTGTGTTTTGTAAAAATTCAGTCACTGTGAACGTTGTGTGCACTGGTAATTATTTAAAAAGAGTAATATTTCACCGTGAACTTACGTTAGATAAAACAAAAGTGACATCAAAGTTAAAGTGCGATTGGTTGATTGGTTTACCATTGTAATGAAAGAATAGATGATATAATAAAGCTTAATTGTAAACTTAAGGTGAATCGCAAACAGTAGATCATTTTTAAGTTACTATTTGTCCTAGTGTATTAGTTAACTGATTTTTAACCGTTGTTACGTTTATCTGATATAACTTTATTTTCATCAACTTAGCCTAGACTCAAATTTCCTAATTTGCATCATTGTTAAGATAGTGTGAATGTTGTGGGTGATTCAATTTATGTGAGTTTAGCCCTTTTTTTATTTCAGTTTAAATAAAATAAACAAATGTCGAAATGTGCGTTAATTCTGTAATAGTAAATGTAAACTTACAAATACTATAAGTTTTATTGTTATTCGGATACTCTCCAACTATATCTACTGATACCGCAGTGGAAAGTAGAATAAAATATCAAGAAATAAGGATGATAAAAAAAGAAACTTCTTAAATGTTGTTCGCACACTACTCGTTAAATAATAACCGAGTTGCATTTTAATATTATTTGTTATTGATGTCGAATTTAGTTTAGTTGTCAATACGAAGTTTAATGTAATATGTCCAAGTACAGTAAACTTATGGTACATAATAAAATGTATTAGATATTTAGAATTTGATGTATTACCGATCACCCCAGTATATCTGTACGATAATATTAATATAGCCACTTGTGTATACCAAAAAAAAGAAGCTACTCGTTGAATGAAGTTTAGAAAACTCCTGTAGCTGGGGAGCAGTGTACGTTTAAGGTTTTGATAGAGAAATAAGTTGCAAAGAAATAAATGATGTCGGATCCATTTGGTTGATTAAAAAAAATCCTTCCTACGTGTTGATTGTGTATTCCCTTCTTTGTGCATCTCCTCAAGATAGTCTTCGACTCCATTAGTATTGGGAACATCTTGTACTCTATTAGCACATGTAGCCTTTAGATAGTGTATAAGATCAAGCGTGCTTTTAAAGGAAATAGATTGTGGGCAAGGGCAAGGAGCTAATATTTTCCTTGTCAGAGTTTACAGTGTGTATGTGCAGCTTGTATGTTATTATCTAATCAGAACGATCCCTTCATCTTCCATTCTCTGCGCTCATCATATTTAATATTGTGTAAAGATATGAATATAAATTGAAATTCAATTCCAATTCTCCATACAGTGCTGTGGCCGTGGATTTGTTTTGGGAAGGGAGGAAGCAACACAATGGGCCTTGTAAGTAATACCTATGTAAGGAAAGTATTTAAATGGACTGCTGCTCGCAAGTAGTGGTAGGCACAAATACTACAGCATTCCCTGCGAAGGCGAGGGGAAAGTTATCTTCCTCAAAAAAGTAATCTTTTATTTTGGTACTGCGTACATGCGATCACTCCTTAATTACATTTTATACGACTATTTGATTTCATGACAGCTCAAATTAAATTCGATTGTTGTCATTCATAAAATATTTGAACTTCATTTATGAACATTTTGGGAGTCCTTGGTCACAGTCGTCGTCGCTGTAGTATATAGAAGTGCATGTATGTAATCACGTGGGCTGAAACCATTCACTTTTTTAAGGATTCGACTCATCTAATACTGACGAAGTGATGACATATTACGAAATTCGAAAGCTCCCTTTTATTTATTCATTCCGTCCATCATCGTGTGCTATTGTTTCAATCCAGCATCTATTTTTTTTTATATTCAAGTACTTACTACTGAAATGCATACAGACATTAGGCACAGTTGTCCCTGTCGATCGATCATTATTTTGAACTTTATTAGACAGCCTTGTGTAGAAATTCATTGACGAGCTATTGCGCTTTGTCCACAGAATTCAGAATTGCCCTCAAAGACAAATGGAAGTGGGTGTTTGTGGAAGAAATGTTAATACTATGGACGCAGGTTTTTTAAAAGAAAATATCGATATGCTGACTTTTTGCACTACACAGCTGTGGACGAAATATTGCATGGCACACGTGTAACTGTTGTATAC
Organism: Dicyrtomina saundersi; assembly: GCA_034695245.1. Taxonomy (NCBI): domain Eukaryota; kingdom Metazoa; phylum Arthropoda; class Collembola; order Symphypleona; family Dicyrtomidae; genus Dicyrtomina; species Dicyrtomina saundersi. The sequence continues at coordinate 2,748 of JAQFZE010001815.1, read as the reverse complement.
AATAGTACATAATATCAGAATCTGTAAAAGGTTTTAATGCGGAACTATTTTGCTTTGTCACGAAGTTTACAGAGTGAACTGAATTACTCTTTCACTCTAGCAAAAATGACATGACAGAAATAACATGTGTCATAACATCCTATGTTTTATTAACAACTTATTTCTCTCTTGCATGACATTATGAGGGGATTAATTTATTGTTTCTAGTAATTTGGGGATGCAGAATAATTTTACATTACGCGTTAAATGATTAATTGTAGATCTATATGCACAATTAATTCAATCTCAATCTGTACGCACACAGATAACACAGACACGGTAAGTAAGGAATCGATACTACTGAACTACATGACTTTTTTTATTCTACTAAACTTAACTATATGTACAATGTATAATTATAGTTTTTACAGGACAGTTATGATGAGTGACGCTAATTATTTTTCTAATGCCAAAGAATTCTGGCTTCTCACCCCCTCCCTTCCCCTGATACCACCAACAATATTAACTATTTATTAATTTGTATCATAGAGACCTATTCAGAGTTTAGAGTAAAGCTACCGAAATGAAATGCGTTCCCATTCTGTAATGTACCTTCAAACTGAAACCAAAACTTGATTAGTATAATTACTGTATAATTAATTAACAACTGTATAATTTCAAACTGAATCTAGTTTTAATATTGGGTGCAATAATATTAATGATAGTATATAGGCAAGTAACTACATTCTATGCATTTTCTAATATTTAGCTCAACAGTATTTAGTTCGGTACTGGACTTGCAATTAGAATTTTCGATCGAGATAAACTTATAATCCATCATCAATTTACTGGCAGAAAGACTGCTAAGTACTAACATGTAAGTAGTATCGAGTCAAGTAAACTGAATAATATGCATTAGGTGAATGAACATCATACTATAGATACTGAATAATGCTTCGGTATGGGAAATGCAGGAATGAGAAAAACATAGCTGAAAAAGTATTTTTTCTAGATTAGGAAACAAAATACGAAGATACATTTCAGTGCCTTCTACAAGTAGCTTCTTACAGTTTCCACGTAAAAAATAATGTTTTGCGTTTGCATAACTACTCTAATAGAATTTTAGTACGACGTGTATATTTAACATGGGCAGAAGTTTACAGCAGACATTTTTATGGGACAGGAATAAGATTAATATCGGAGCTCAGTAGTACGTAGTTGTAAGTAGTACGTTGTCCACACTGAATCTCAATCTACTCTTTACTTTATACGTTAAAATAACATACGAAGTGAAAACAAATTTTTTTGTCTATTTTTGGTAGAGTACATAATGTAATGTGATTACAAGTAAAGATAATATAGAGTGCATATGTATGTCAATATTTGAAGTTTGTAATAATTGTAAATGTATCTAAATTATCGATGTGGACAAAGTCATTTACTGATTATAATGTGTAGGAAGGAATATTGGGCAACAGTGACTTAATATAGTAAAGTTATTTTTTTCTAATTATTAATACTTTCTCCAGAATTTCTTATCAGTTCAGATACACACGTTTTAATAGATATATAATAATACAGTTTACAGTATTATATGCTTACATTAATTTATATACTTTATTACATTTATTCTCTATTTAGGTTTGTATTTTCAATTTATATCATTGTAATAATAATAAATGATGTATTATATTTTACACAGCTAATACATATAGCATTGTTATATTTAAGTACGTACCATTACATTTAAATAAAATTAATTTACTCCCCAAAATTGTTTTATAGGATATACATACATAATAATTTGTCTTCCGCCTATATTATTTACAGTATGTGTATTATAGAGTACCAGTTTTTTAAGGAGGAAGGTACAACAAATAGAATATTTCCTGTGATGCCACACAATCCCTTTAAAATTTAAAATCCTCACTGGAAATTCGAAATATGTATATCTATTTGCTACACATATTATGTGTATTCATTATTCATAATAATTATGACGTGCACCTTTTTCGAGTCTGCAAGCTTCTTTCATAACTTGTGATTTTACATACTACAAATACACTACACAACCTACTACGTAAATACTACACTAACCCTGCACATTTAGATAATTAGGACTATGCTGCTTTACATTAAATTCCAAATTAAATATCTCCAACTATAATAATTATAATATCAGCGTATAATATAACATCACAAGTATAGAGTGTATTGAATATTGAAACTATTTATGGTCACACACTGGGTCACACAAGTGGTATCCTTTATGTGCCATACTGTATTATATATTAGTCTTATATTATTCTCAATACAGTGTACATGTATGTATTAGATGTGTGTATATTTATATTATATAATTATATCACACTTACGTTAACAGCAATTTTTTAACATGGTTACTACTTCTATTTTCTACGAGTAGGAGTAGATTCATAAGAATAAGAATATTACATTAATTTTTTTCGTGCATAAAATACGTAGCATATGGGACGTTACGTTCGTTTATACTTCCGATTGAAAGCTGACTATTCTAAAAGGTAAACGTTTGCTAAACTAACAGCGGATTAAATCAAAATAAATGGATGTCCTGGTGGAACGGAGGGGCTGCATATAATATTAATGTTGACACAGTTGACCCTCCTTCAAGTTTCATCAAGCAATTTACACATTTGTTGCAGTATGTATTCTAATTAAATGACATAGTGTATGTGTTTACCGGCATCCGATGAACATAAAATACACATAATACCGTACTACTTACTATAA